>BQNB010169473.1:0-13777 GCA_026074375.1 Tanacetum coccineum | reverse complement strand
ACGTGATTTATCGATAAATTTCAAATTCAAATTTAGATTCCGACTTCTTTTCATATTAACTAGTGAATTTGACTTTTGTGAAATACTCTAGTGTCACATCAGGTTGGTTTTCCCATAAACCTAAATGGTATGAAGCTGATCATGGGAATTTTGCATAGTGGGGCTCAGTATGTTTTTACGTTTGTCCAGCTATGTTGTCCCAGTTGTAGGATACCTCTTGTTGGATCCAACTTCAATAGATCGAATTCCTTAAGCTTGTTTAAGGTTTAGTTATATTAGCTAAATCTAACACAACTATAGTAGAAACTTTGTTAAGTGTATTAAAGATTATGCGGAATCTAATCTTTAATATTAGAAAAATTATTAATGAAACAGTAACACAAGATCACAATTCAATAAACAATAAAAGCTCCAATATTATTAAGAATAATACGAATACTCTCCTACTATTCGGGTTACAAAACCTTGAAGCTATGAATAACACTTATCAAATCGTAAAACAACATATTAAACTCTATACCCTAGGACCTTCTTTTATACACCAAAGAGTCCTAGTCGATTTACAATATATTCCTAAGACTTAGAATATTCTCTATGATCTATTCTATAAATAACTAATACTTATCACGTAAGTAATCTTGATCTGTAAACAATCTTTATCCTTTCTTCTGTCTTTATCTTTTCTCTGACAGTAGAAACTCTTTCAGCAGTCTTAATCTTTAAGCAATAGCAACTTATACACTAGCAGCATTAACTGAGCACAAGCAGTAGTAACTACTTAGAATATTTTTTTCAATCTTCACCAGCAGTACTAACTTTACACTAGCAGTACTAACTTTATACTAGCAATACTAATATATACTAACAATAGTAACTGTGAACTAGCAGTACTAACTTTATACTAGCACCACTAACTACTTAGCATATTTTTCATTAAAGTTAATGAACATCACTAACTTTAGCTTAACAGCAGTAACACAAACCTGAGCAGCAGTAACTCTAAGATCATCAAGAAGTCTTTTAATCCTAACAATCCTCCCCTAAACTTGATATTCTTCTTCAAAATCTCAAGTTTCTTCATTGAAAGCTTCATTAATCACTAGGAGGATGCTTCTAAACACTTCATTGATTCTTAAGCTATTTTGTGTGAAGTTTAAGAAGCTGATATGTCATTTCATTTAAATAATCAACCTGAAGCTTCTTGTTCAGCATATCTGTAATTGTAGATGGTGTAAGGGGATATCTGGGCCTATGCGTGTTGCAAGTATAAATGAGAAAAAGTACATCCTCGTCATTGTGGATGATTCTACTCGGTTCATATGGGTGAACTTTCTAGCATCAAAGGATGAAGCTATAACAACCCGTAATTTTCATCAATGTAATTATTCATCTATTAAATAGAGAGCACAGTAATTAACCATCTACTATATATATACCAACCTTTTTTACAAGGTAATTTTTTGAGTGCTTAATCTCATTTATAGAACACAGGTAACTTGCATCTCTAAAGTAACGAGCTCACACAACCTACCTATTGCCGAATTCTATCTATGTTTATAGCAATTAAACATCCTAATATGTCAAGTCTATATCTTAATATCATTTTTACCAAGTACATTATCCATTTAACGTACTTTTCAAAACGTTATTTCAAAACAAGCATTAAACGTTACCGTTTATATCAAAACCCTAATTATATGTAATGTATACATATAAAATGAATGTGCAAGCCTCTAAAGCATGTGTACAAGTGTAACATCCGAGAATTTTCGGATTTTTAGATAATTATTTTACCCTTTGACTTTTAGGTCTGGCTTGACTTACAAAATCAACCATCTAAATCACGTCTTCACGACTCGGACTCTAGAGCAATTCAATGTGAAACGACATTCCTGACAACTTTTCAGTTTTGCCCGAGACCTGGAAACGAACCTAAAAGGGCTAAAACAGCACCGCAAACATTTTTCGAACAATAATATCTCACACCACCACAAAAACAATTAAATTTTGTTTTTAATTATCTCCATATTATTTAATAAAATATTAAATAAATTAGTCATCATTGATTAAAAGAGCTTGTTGGATAACGCGAATACTCGGTATTGTAAACATTCACATTTTTATTTCGGACGAGGCAAAACCGGTTCGCAAAATGAATAACAGATATTTTATTAAATGTTATAAAATATTTATGAAATATTATCAAGCGAATACTCATTTTTATCGGAAAAATGATTTGAAAAACAATGGCGCAAGTTTCGTGCGTTGAATCATTCGTTAAGCCGCTCAAATGAGTCCCGAACCAATATATTATAAAAGTTTCCTAAAACTTTCACTTTTGGTCCCTGTAAAATATTTACAAAACAAACCCTCAACTATTAACATATTACATTTTAATATTAAAGTTTTATATATATATATAAAATTTATATATTAAAATCTCATTTCCATCTCATATATACACACACAAACTTATAACACTCTCTCTCTCCCCTCCAAGCTCTACCGAACCTCCGCCAACCACATCATCTTCTCCCTTACCCCCTCCCCCCACACCCCCCCCCCCCCAGCCGCCACCGGCGTGCCGCCGCCGGAAAACTTTTCCGGCGAACTCCAAAATGGCTCCTCGTGACCCGATGTACTCGATCCCCATACCCACTCGCCCTCACTCGCACCATCTTCCCCCCTCTCTCGAAGCTGCTGTCCCACGACAGCCCACCACCATCATCATCATCATCATACCTCCATCATCATCACCACCGAACCAACATCATCATTACACCGAAACCACCACCTCCACCATCGTCACCCCATCGACCACGCACCACCATCCCCGCCACCACTGCTGTACACCACAAAGGGTGCGTCGGGTTCGGGTCAACCTGGACAAAGGGTCTGCGTTTGGTTTTCTCGTGGCAGCAGCATACAGGGGTGGGGTTTTGGATTCGAGTATAAACACCGCAAGGGGTGCTAGTTTGGTCTGTACAAACACCGGGTTGGGTGTTGTTTTGGTTCCGTCTTATATCCACTCACATAGGGTGCGAGTGGTTTGTGTTATCCCAAAAGCTTAATCCATACACAACATAATAAGCTACACCAATAAGCAAACAAAGATAGAAAAGAGATAAGGAAAGTGAAAGATTATTAGAGAGAAATAAAGAGATTGGAAATATTACACAACCACACACAAATAATGCAAATGGTAACCAACGACCCTCTCCCCTGTGAGGAGATGGGTTCTATTTATACCCTTTGAGCCCATGATGGCTTATTTACCTCCTTTCCTATCTTGGCCGGGCTTTGGCTTTTCTTGCCTTTGCCCCGAAACATGGACAATATTAGATTACAATCCAAGCCCGTTGAACCCGACTAGCCTATTACTTAACAAGACTAATTATGACTTATAAGACCGATAACATTCTTGTTCGACTTATATAAAATTAAGGCTAACAGTTTGTAACAACAAGAAAGGGGCGTGTTTGGTTGTGGGTTTATAACACCCAACGAGGGTGCATTTGTGTCGGGTTTTGGCTGCGGGACAGCCGAGGGTCGGGTTGGCTGTTGGGACAGCCGGGGGTGTTCGTTTGGTTTGTGGGTTCACAACACCTCGAGGGTGCGTTGGTTTTGTATAGAAACAAGAAAAGGGTGCGCGTGGTTTATTAAGATCAGACTAGGGTGCGTTTGACTGTTGTAGATGGGTTAGGGTGCGTTGGTTTCGGCTGTCAACCACCCACGAGGGTGCGTTTGGCAGTGACAGCAGCTAGGGAGCTAGGGGTGTTTGTTCTTGGTTATTAACAAGATTAGGGTGCGTTTGGTTTGGGTTATAGCAAAAAGGGGGTGTGCGTCGGGTTGGGGTTACAGCCAAGGGGGTGTTCGTGTAGGGTTATAGCAAAAAGGGGTTGTCGGAGTTGGGTTGCAACAACAAGGGGAGTTTGGTTTAGGTTTAAACAAGATAAGGGCGTGTTTGGTTTAAGAGAGAGACACGAAGGACGTGTTTGTTTTAGCGAAACAAGGAAACAACGTAGGGTATCGATTGATTTAATATATATCAAAACAACAAATGAAAACCACATAAAGGTTTAATCAATATCAAAACGATAAATATTTTATTGGTGGTTTTAATTGGTTAAATAAAAATAATATTTATAATATTGTTTAATTTAATATATTAATGTACATATATATTATATCTCAGAAACGTGATTTTTGAAATATTCACAACATTAACAATTGCAACATATGCTTGACTATAGGAAACGACGGTTTTTTTGCGAAAAGGAAACTTTATATAAACGAGAATTCATGATGAAATATATATAATTTTCTATATTTACGATTCCACTAAAACTCTGATTATATTTTAGAAACAGATAAAAGGAATTAAGATAGGTTTCTAAGATAAATATTAAATGTATTATACAAATAACCGGACAACAACAATAACTAATACTTTACATTGAGATAAACCATTTTAGCATCGCGACCCTGTCGAGGGACAACGAAATATATAGTTTTTATAAATATTAATTTATATTTAATAATTTCTCAGCTAGAAATGTAACACCAAAACAATTAAAAGTATTTTCAAACGTCGTGTGTTTTAATTATCACTTAAAAGACATGTTGTCTACAAACTATTCATTTAATATTAAATGATTTGTCCGAAAATAATGGTTTAATTATTGTATCCACTTTTTTAAAATAAGACTTGCACAGTATTATACAGTTCACATTAATCCTTTATGAGTTGTTTTGTCTTTATTATATAAATTCGCGTACGTAAGTTATGCAATAGTTTATTTTTATATCTAAAATTATTATATAGAATAACATATTACACACTTTGAGTATAGTTTCAATTTATTTATTTAACCAACCACCAAACCATTACAATGTTAAATCTAAATCTTTACAACGTGGGAGCGTTTGTAATGTAACTATCAATCGGGAGAACACAAATACCTTATCCTAGGCTAGTGATCTTAGCTGATATCTGTAAAGCTACATCATCTTGATCGAGCCGCTATCCTTCCGATCGTGTTTGTGCATGATACTCAAGATGCCCATCTCTCAATCGTTCTCATCATCAATGTGAGTTTCTTCATAGCCCCCACATTTTACTCGTTTTGATAAATTTTTTTATAATCTTTGGGGTGAGAACATCTTGTTACAAATTCAAATTACGTTTCAGAATTAAAACTCGTTACGTGCTCTATTTACACAACTCGTTTGCAACATGTATTTACAAAGGCATTTACATATAGAATTCACCTGTTTTGTTTTTACATTCTCATTATCTATATCTCAGTTTCTCACGAGGAGATACAATACTTGGTTTAAATTTTTGGAACGTAAACGCAGACATAGCTTGATGTTTACGGATTACTTAGGTTCATCTCCTATTATAAATCACTTGGAGGGTAGCGCTGAATGCATGAAATTAATCTATTTCGGGATTGACAATCCGTTCGGGTGATAAGATATCACTAGGCATACAACGTTATAAACATGTTTCGAAACCACGATTGGTGAGTCTTCAGGGCCAACAATTACATACACATGAATTATTTTATTAAATGCTGTCAGGTGTTTCTTGGAGGGGACAACCTATGATGGGTACAATAAACACACGTTATTTTCATTAACTGATCCGGGCGGTGTTCGTTGGAGGAGACACCTATGATGACAAATTATTTTTGCATAAATTGTCCGGTAGTTCTTGGAGGAACACCACGATGGATACACTCTTAGCTGTGCCTATGAATAAAGTGGTCATACACACAAGTCCCTAAACGTGCACAGTTTCATGAACTTAGAGTAATAGTAATTCATAAGGTTTATACACACGTGTAATAAGGTGACAATACATACTTTGGGATATTTGTGATCCAACTTGGATAACGTACATCTATGAGACTATTTGGGATAGAAAATAAGTCTTGCATTTTACAGCTAATTGATTTCTAAAAATCATTGCGTACATTGTGGAATGACGTTTAGGATTCAAATGGTCACACAAATTATCTTTATAATACTGTAGCGAGACAGTAGTCAACTAATGTTTTTATATACACTGTAATGATACAGTGGCAATATACATTATTTGAACTAACGTTTACTATTCTACAAAACCTATAGGACTCACCAACTTTAATTGTTGATAACTTTAAGCATGTTTTTCTCAGTGAATTAAAGGCTTGGATTTCCTGATGTGCATTGGAGTTCTAAATATGACAAGATTTTCATACTTGGGTTCAACAAATGATCAAAACTCGATTGTTGCTTGTCAACTTTTCATTGTGATGCCAATTATGGGACAACTTATTATTTTGATTTTAGAAAATCAACGAAATGTTTTACAAACGACACATTAGTTCAAGTCGTTCTCTTGTACTAGCGTGTGTATTATAAAGTAGCACCCCAAGTGGACTATTTATCACTGCGTTTGTCATATTTTTATGAGGGTGTTACAGATTGGTATCAGTCAGCACTGGCTTATCAGAGAACTAGGGTTGCATATTTTACCCTAGACATATCGTTTTCCACAAACATTGCATCACTATCAAACAATTCAAAGTGCATACACTCTTACTACTTGCTTATGTTGCTTACATTACGTGCTGCATTAAACGCTTACTTGACATACACATAATGTAATATATTGCTTAAACAAATTTTTGCGTATATCGCTACGTTTATTATATATAAGAATTAATTTATAATAAATAGCATTAGCAGTTTCGTTCTCAAACATTGTAGTCATACAATGTCCTCAATTTACTTCTTAGACATTGGTGAAGTTGCACAATGTCCATTCGTTCTCTAGACATTGTAAGATAAACAATGGTCTCATATACCTCAAACTTTGTGAGTTATACAATGGGCGTCATTTACACTTCTTAGACTTGTGATTGTCATCAATGTACTCATTTCGTTTCTCAGACAGTTGTAAGTTCAACATTGGTCTCAAGTTATACCTCAGACATTGGGGAATTATACTATGGTCTCATTTACTATCTTACGCATTTGAAGTTGCACCAATGGTCTCATTGTTCCGTTCTCAAGACAGTTGTAAGTTAAACAATGGTCTCAATTATACCTCAGACATTGTGAGTTATACAATGGTCTCATTTTACTTCTTAGACATTGTGAGTTGCACAATGGTCTCATTTCGTTTTCTCAACATTGTAAGTTAAGACAAGTGGTCTCAATTATACCTCAGACAGTGGAGTTTAATTACAATGGTCTCATTTGTTCACTTCTTAGACATTGTGAGTTGCACAATGGTCTTCATTTTCGTTCTCAACATGTAAGTTAAACAATGTCCCTCTAATGACATTATTTTTCTTCAAGCTTTATACATATTGTATTACACACAAGAGCCGTTATAATTTTTTTTCTGTTTACAATGGATTATAAATATCGAATCTAGGTATTACAAGTCTTGTATGGGCTGACTTGTAATAAGGATTATATGATAATTGCTATGTTTGACTTGTTCATCAAACTTTTACCTGGTTTACTCTAACCAAGGTACTCATTACCTACCTTGAACTCTAGGTCGATATTTTTGGGTAGTTTTACTCCCTGTCTCCGAAGACGAGTTTGGGACACTCGTCCCATACTCATTACAGCACATGCATCGTCATGTCATTCACACATTAAAAAGTTATTGGTAACTGCGTATTGCCTCGGAATTATTAAGTAGATGTTTAGAATCTGTTTATTTAAAGGATTCAGGACTGCCTTATTTGATTTAAAATTAATAAATTGATAAATCCCCGACCCATATGTTTATAAATTTATCATTACATAAATTGGACCCCTTCTTTTATGAAATGATGAATTTTATAAATGTAGTGGCTTAATGGTATCCGATATAGACGAGTATGAATTGAACTCGATAATCATCGGAATTCGTATAAATAAGGTTTGGAAGCAACAAAAAATAGTGTCTTGCCACACCGCAGAAATCTTAAGGCCTCGTTTGGAACGACCTTATTTCATTCTTAAGTTATTACTTTTGCCATTGCAAATCCTTGCAATCATGAACTGTCTGTGGAGTTAACAGACTGAGTACGATATTTCGTCACTTATCATAATAGCTCTTCCGCGAGCTCCTCTCAGTTATTGAACTTATTCTGGGGATATTATTTCTCGGAGGGTCCTCACCCTCTGCATCCCATCACCATTTGTCATAGTTATTGTCGTTATGGTTTCCTGTTTTTGAGGTCCGCAGAGCGAGGTCCCACTGGTACAGAACTTTATCCAATAGGTAATGCAACTCCCACCGTAAACGAGATAAGCACATGTAGGTATAGTATTCAGTGGAATTATACAGTGCAAACCAATGGTACACCAATTTTAAGGTCATGTACTATTCCGTTCATTAGCCACTCAGTTGGATACTTACATCCTATAAGGCCTCATCCGTTATTAAATGATACGACATTACAGATAAGCCAGAACCGAAACCTCTGCCTTAAGACAATTATACCGCTTTTATATAGACTATCTACGCGACTACACTTTCTCATTGATGTGTTCACTATTAAAAGGGTTTCCTCCATAAAGCATTATATAAATACATACAATTTAAAAACCTTGAAACATGTTTCCCTAAGATACCAATTCTATATGGATTGGATATCCCAGGACAACCTAGCTGAAATTTAGAGTAATTAAGATGTGTCAGAAACATCAGATATGCTAAATAAAGTTATCACGTCATTAGGGTGAGGCAAAAAAAACCCCCCCCGTTCCCAAAACCGGCAAACCGGTTTCCAACCCCGAAAACCGAACCGATCAAAACCCGGTTATGACCAAACAGTTCTAGTTTTTGGCCAACCGGTTTGGTAAACCGTTTGGGGTGCTTGTTCTTCATTGCTGCCACCCTAAGGTTTACCGACCGGCTTTTTGGACCGTTTTGTAACCGGTTTGGGACCCGCCCTGGATTTTTTGGATAAAACATGGTCCCAGGGAATTTACTTTATCAAATTATTCTTAGCTTTTTAGATTTTCGTTGGTGGATGACTGGTAGGTATTAGACGTTTTCCTTATCTAAAATAAGGGTGTTGTATTGCAACTTAAATCACAACTTTAACATTCCATACAACCTTCTTAAGCAAAAAAAAAACCGTATCCACCTCAATGGCAAGTGCATTCGCCTCAACTCAGCTACTACCTACGAGTGAGGTTCAACAATTGCACTGGAATTCGTGAAACATACAAACTCACTCGAAACAATGAAATTGGAAAGACTCACATGTTGCATATGACCAATCGATCAAAAAAAAGCTCAATGTAAGCATTGCTTTTAATTTCTTGTCGGTGGTTTCCAACAACGACGTTGAAGCCTACATATAAGTCATCCGCATGTGAAGTATTACTTAAAGGCGCAGCAGAATCAGAATCCGGAAGCGAGGCAAAACGTCCCGATGGCAGAGATGGTCAAAATTTTCATGTTCAATCCGGATTAATCTTCGTGAACAATTCGCGGGGTTTTGGTGGATTCAACGGGGTTTTACCCATTCAACCACTTTTGACCACGACCGACAACAGAGGGTGTTCCAGAACACTATGCAACCAGATACACCATGAATTCGAGTTCTAAGCTCTAAAACGTGATGCAATGAAATTAAGGGTACGGCTAAACATCAACAATGATGGTTTTGCTATCTTTAAATAATAAGTCAACCTAACAACAGGACAATATGGTCCGCTTCCTCATAATTTGCCCGTCTTCTACATGTGTGTTACCGACACATTGGTTGAACCTAGTAACTTGACAAATGATGAAGCGGTCATATTCATTCGAAAGTTTTCTCGTTCTGCTCATTCGGGTAACATAACTTGAGAAGTAAAAAAAAAAATATGATGGTAAAAGTCTTTGTCCATGTATGGTTTTAAAAGAAAAAATTATGTCAATTACTTTGGACAATGCTAGCAATAACACAAGCGCCATGGATCAACTAAGATTAAAATACAACCCACCAATGGGGGGTAGGTTTTATCACAGTCGTTGTGTTGCACACATCATGTCCCCATAATTAATCAAATGAAAGTCTTTCAAACAAATGTTAAAAGATGTTTTCAAATCTGGTGATAAAATCCGAAAACGCTATATTAAAGTCTGTAAGGATGCAGAAAAACCTTGTTATTCACCAAATTGGGACGTTGATACACGATGGAACTCCACTTTTGAAATGTTCGAAAGTGGTTTGAAACAGAAAATGACGTTGGTGTATTTTCATGACATTTTGGTCACTAAGAATGGTAGAAGGTTTAAAAAATTTCCGGTGGAATATTGGGTTATGATTGAAATGTTAAACCCATTACTTAAAGTGTTTCAAAATGCTACGGTTATTTTGTCGAGGGTTTACTACCCAACATCTCCATTGGTACTTCAACATATTTTTTTCATTAGTTGCAAATTATCTGATTTAGAACTTGAGGGGGGGTTGTTGTCATGTATGGTTAAACCAATGAAGAAAAAACTTAGGAAGTATTTTGAAAACATGCCACCGATAATTACTTGTTCAGCCGCTTTAAATCCATGTTTTAATGTATCCGGGGTAGACTATCTTATCGAGAATATAAGTAGGGACTTGGAGTTTCAAGATGATGGTTTTGCAACTAGGTCATTGGATTGGTTTCACGAATCTTTTCAAGGTTTGTATAATATGTATTATACAAAATATGGTACTAACCATACTCAATCAACAAGTGGTGGGGGTTCTTCATCGGGGGTGAGTCGTGATCCTTATGCTCGTTTGCTACACGGTTTAAAAGGACATACAAAAAAAAGGCAAGGAATGATCCTACAATGTCCTCCGAGTATGAGCAATATCTCAAAGCGGATTTTGTCTCACATCTTCATCCCAAGGACTTTGCAACTTTTGATGTATTGGGGTTTTGGAAAGCAAAGAAAAATCAGTTTCCTGTTCTATCCCGCATGGCCATGGATATATTAAGTGTCCAAGCTTCTTCGGTAGCTTCTGAATCCGCATTTTCAACAAGTGGTAGGTTGTTGACAATCCGAAGAACAAGACTAACTCCGGAGTCTTTAGAGATGTGCATGTGCTTGAAGGATCACTTAGACGCTCAGGAGCGTAAACAAGACACATCTCCTCTTGAACTACCCTTAGACGTTGAAGAAGGTGTCTTTAATGTCGAGGTGCAACAAAATGAAGCCACTCAACTTACCGATCAAGAAATTGCGTTAGATGCTAGTAGCGACGGCTCTTCAGGAGAACCACGGCATGATTATATGATGAGCAGCGGAGCCGAAGATGACCAAACCGGAGATGGACATGATGACTCTCGGCATGATTAAATGTTGTATTTCATTTATGTTGTGTTGTATTTCCTTTATGTTTTATTTCCTTTATGTTGTATTTCGTTTATGTAATATTATGGTTGTATTAAATAAAAGTTGAAGGTTATTCAGTTTATAGTATATCACCACAAAAAATCAAAAAAAAAAAAACCCCGACCAAACCGGTTTTACCGGTTAACCGGAACCAAACCGGTTCCAAACCGGCAAACCGGTTTCACCCCAACCCGGTAAGAAATCGGTTCCAAACCGGTTTGGGTTTATCTCAAACCGGGTTTTCCCCCTTGTTGACCGAAACTGGTTCCTGTTTGACCCAAACCGAACCGATCTGGTTAACCGGTTTGCGCACGACTAAGCATAGATGGTTGTTGAAATGCGAACATTAGCACAAACTGGCACAGACGTGAACATTACTTGTGACCTTTAGAGTACGACTAAGCATATGTAATGTGCATGTGGATGAGTGGCACACCCAAATGTGCAATTGATTTATATTGTCCAGCGAGTTAGATTTTTTCATGTTTGGAAGAAAATTCATGTTTGTTGGGTTCCCACTTTCAGATTTCGTATCCATATTGTCCCTATTTAATTGAAGATGATGGTAATGGATCCACCGAAGGTGGTGTGACCGACCTTGAATGGGATCTTCATCTAAACATTTCGAAAAAAACCAGTGATTACTTCTACTTTCATAACTAACAAGGTTAGAAGCCTACGCTTCGCTGCGGGGTGTTTGTCTACGGATGGCCCTTTTGCAAAGATGCATGTCCATATAAACATAATATACATATTGTTCAAATCAATGTAGTGCACTTCTGCTTCACTAAGAGGCGCTAAGGCCTTTTGTTCTTGACAACGATGTACGAAGTTCAAAAAAATGGACGAAACAATTCTTACTGGGTCAGCAGTCTGCTCCATCATCCAGTCTGCCCATTTTGCACCCTACTCCTTATATGGCCTTTGCATTTGAGTTTTCTACACAACCCCCAATCCTTGGTAACCATATCAGCATATCAGTAACATTATGGCTTCATTCAATATCTGAAAAGATCAATCAGAAGCTTAGTTAAAAGTGAGAACAATAAAAGTATAGCTAAATAACATACTCATCAAGTGGGCAAGAAGTCATCTAAGAGAATTAGAGTTAAAACTTAAAAGTCGATTAAGAGAATTGTTTACTTCAACAATAACCACAAAGGTAGCAAAAAATTACTATAATGTGCAAAAATTCCTGCATAGAGTTGCATAAAAAAAAGATATACAAACACATAGTGAACGTGTAAACAATTTGTAAATTGTCGTGCAGAATATTCAGCAAATTATAATGTGCAGAAAATTAGTATAAGTGTTGTTTGGATAGGATGCGGCCAAAAGTCGCTGTTTTGAAAAAAACCTTTTCAGGGGCCCTTTGGACAAAACTTTTGAGGGACCTAGTTGTAACAAACCAAGAATGCAGAAAACACCCATTTTGAAATCGTTTAGGGGCTGTTTGGACTTGCCTTTTTGAGAAGTTGTTTAGACAGCAAACTGTAAAAAAAGGGTTGTTTGGATAAGAGAAAACAAAGCTGAAAAATATGGACAAAATTTATTAGAACAACCTGTAGCTAACACAATTTTAAGATACCAACGCTGCACACTTAGGTAAGACAGATTTCCTTTATTAGCTAATTTTAATTTAGCCGTTAACCCGTTTCCTTTTTAGCTAATTATTACCCGTTTCATACTTCTAGGTCCAAATTTAAAACTATATTGGTTCACCAATGCATTGTATGTAAACTCCAAACTTATAGCTGAAGATTTATAACTCATTTTTGTTACACATTCTGACCCATTGAAGTTAAAAGCAAAAGTAACAGTATTATAGCGAATGTGAATAGCTACATAGTAATTAATCTCATAATCATAATATATTTATCCGAACGGTAAACACCAAATTACTATCGCACATACAAATACTTTTCGACATTCGACTCAAATTAGTTATTAAAACATAAGTGTACGCAAACATCGGCAATGTCTCGATCTAAAAATCAGATTCTCTTTTTGAGAAGTTGTTTAGACAGCAAACTGTAAAAAAAGGGTTGCTTGGATAAGAGAAAACAAAGCTGAAAAATATGGACAAAATTTATTAGAACAACCTGTAGCTAACACAATTATAAGATACCAACGCTGCACACTTAGGTAAGACATATTTCCTTTATTAGCTAATTTTAATTTAGCCGTTAACCCGTTTCCTTTTTAGCTAATTATTACCCGTTTCATACTTCTAGGTCCAAATTTAAAACTATATTGGTTCAACAATGCATTGTATGTAAACTCTAAACTTATAGCTGAAGATTTATAACTCATTTTTGTTACACATTCTGACCCATTGAAGTTAAAAGCAAAAGTAACGGTATTATAGCGAATGTGAATAGCTACATAGTAATTAATCTCATAATC
>BQNB010169472.1:0-13777 GCA_026074375.1 Tanacetum coccineum | reverse complement strand
GCATAGCTTCCTTGATATTTTTCAATTCTGTAGTACTCACTGTTAGTGCGTACATACATACTTTAGCATCAGTGTGAAGTTGACGTCTTGTCATTACTGGGTTTGAGGGATCACCAATCACTTGTTCAATTGGATGATTCTTAGTCCACTTATCAGTAAAGCGATGTGTTTGGTGAAACTCGTGCATATCTGATGGATCCTGATATATTGATGCGTATTTTCTTTTAAATAAGTCATTAATCAAGTTTAAAATTTTTAAAACTCATTTCACAAAACGAACTTACGAGCAGAGAACCCGATCGCAAATAGTGTAGGTTGGTAAATCCGAGGCCGTTCCCAAGAATAGTTATTTAATGAAATAAGATAATTACGAAAGAAATGGAGATTAAACTTGTTTTAGAGAAATATAAGCAGTAAGACAAGAAACGCTAAGACCAAAGATACACTATCCTTGAATTAAACCAAAGAGTTCCCAATACTCCTTTAGTGCAATTTATTATTATAATTATCTGAGGTGACACTAAACTATGATAGACATCATTGTTTAGCCTATGATTACTAGGTGGAATGAACCCACGAGGGAATTGACCTATTTATAGTTCTCAGTGGTTAATTCCTCTGTTGGCTTAACGATAGAGTAAACGCGACTCTAATGTGAATCAAGTCTAATACCATAGCTAGATCCTAAGGTAGAAGCTTGCTTCTTAGTGAAGCAAGGGCCATAATTACACTAAGGTCAAGCAGAATGCAAAAGATACATGAAACTTGATTTCAATCATGAGACTAAGGGAACACCTAATGGGTATAGGACGGACCACCAATGAACATGGGTAATTCAAAGGAGAATAGAAATTACTTAAGTAGAGAGGGTCTCCATACACTTAATGATCTCACAACCTTAACTCATAACCTAGATTAAGTCCCTTCACTCAAAGCAATAAACAGATAATAATGATAATAACAGGAAGAGAAAGGAAACTAAAGGGAATTAAATCAGTGATAGTATTAAGGATAATTACACCATGCTAGATCCAGGAAATCATAGAATAATTACTATAATTCCTAAAACTAAATATGTCACATGTTACATAGTTTCTTTATCCTTCCTCCGTATCTATGGCTATGCTGATGAAGAGAGGTTTCTCTCCACACCCTTGTGTGGGTTCTGGGTGTGGAGGATAGTTCAAATGAGCTGAAATGCGTTTCTTTTATAGACTTTCAAATTGTTATGGCGTAATGTATACTTGAGGTTACGCCGTAACCCTGCTGACGAAGACTTTCATTTCCTAGGCAAATATAATGTTACGGCGTAATCAAAAAATAAGGTTATGGCGTAATGATGACTCAACAACTGAAGCTTTCTTGATGTGTAATGTTTGCGCCGTAACCATGACTCATGATGTTTACATCGTAACCTTGTCGATGTGGTTACGACGTAATCCTTGCAATCGCGTGTCAAAATGTCCAAATGCTTGTATTTCCTGAATTTAACACAAAAAGTGAATAAATACCGATATAAATGTAAATAGATGTTTATTACAAGCATTTACGTAGGGATTTTGATATTAAAAAATATTAAATATTTGATGTCATCAGTTGCACATGCTAAAAATCCGCTAATAACAGTGGCAGCAATTGCAGTTGTACAACCCAGATCCACAAAACAAATGTAAAGACTCATAAATGCGCACATTTTACACCCGATTTCAGCCACCAAAGGCCCCCATTTTAGTCCTATTTCAGCGTTTGTATCGCTAGGTACACCATGATCACATTTCATCGTTCCATCAGAATCTGCATTAGGATCTTGCAACGTAACCATCAGGGGTAACAAAAACCTTTCCCCTCACAGTAAGATTTTATGGTCATTTAGGATCAAGGTTTTTCACACATAAGCAAAATGTTGAACAACTTAGTATCATATATTGTATATTTGGTATAATGACATTCATGATCTTAACATGAGACATTTACTAGAAAACTGAAATAAATATGTCTCCCAACAATGTACCTATTTGATATTCATAGTAAAAAAGGTAGCACCATCAAGTATCATTCTTAATATATAAGCAACCAAAAGATTCTAATCGTTGTAAAGAATATAGAATGAATACCCTACCGGATGAGCTTATTCATCGAATCCTCCATTGTACTGACACAAAATATATTATCCGTTTTCAATAATGTGCAAGGGGTGTCTAGGATTGCTTATTGTAACAATTCATGTATGAAAAATTTCCGAAACAAAAAAAATATTTTTGGTAACTTTTATGAAAAAAGTACATGAAATTAGAAAGTGGTGATGTTAAAAAAACAACAAATCAGCTCTAAAGTGCAAATCCAAACACACACTAAATCTCAACTTAAGTATTGACATGCTGGTATATAGACGAAAGCTGATCATGTTCTGATGATGACAAACATACTGATATCGTAACGGGAGAGTGAGATACCGAAGCCATTTTGTATTTCAAAAGTATAGCAGCACGCCAAATTGTTTCCCAAATGATCACCTAAAATCAAAAAAGAAGTATATATTAAGCTAAGGATTTCAAAAGTATACATGTCAATAGTCCTTACAATGAAAATAAAGGAAACACAATGTGTCTTCAATTCAAACCATTAAATATACTTCAAAATCAGTCGGCGGATCGAATTTTTCAATGTCGAAGTATGATGATGGTGTATGCACCATGTACCCATTTATTACATCAGAGAGCACAACCCCCCCTGAAACCCATAAATTGGACAACAAATAGCATGTTCGAAAGCCATATTTGCGAGAGCAAATAAGCTTTACCGAACACCCCATTTATAATGAGAACACATATTCTATACTGAGTGCACACCTAGCGTTCCATTCGGCAGACTAAGCTGGTAAATCTCTTAAAAAGTTTCCCACTATCATAACACCTAATCCTATCAAAATATGCAGCATATACGCTCAGAGGCATCATGAACCGCTATTAAAAAACTCAATTCAAACCTACACATGTTTTAATTTGGAACAAAAACTCTTTACATAGTGCACCCTAAAACCCTTCATAGGCGGCTGCACTTTTTCAACTAAGCAAATCCAAACACTCTTTCCTAAAGTGCTTCTAATTATTTTAGATCAAGCGTCACAACATTCGAAGTATTTCATCAAAGTTCCATAATCTTTAATCCAAGAAACACAAAACCCAATAAGCAATACATACTAAAGCACACAAAAGCTGCAATCTTTAACAGTTTTTTTATAAAAAGTAGCAATGTTTAACATTTCTTCACAATTTTATAACCAAAACAAACACACTCATACCATAAAAACTATAAACGTATATTGATCATGAATCGCCAAAAAAACCACACGAACAATAAAACAATAAAATCTCACATAATTTAAACCACAAACAACACGAAGCGATAAACCTAATTTCTAATAGACATATGTAAAGCAACCAAATTAAGACTAAACATGTAAAGAGAGAATAGAGAATACAATCAAGGGTTGTGTTTTTTCTTTGCCCAAATGAACCGCAACTAAATAAACAAAACCCACAAACCTGAAATCATCAAAATCACAAAAAAGACTACCAATTCAATCAAGATACAATTCAATCAAAATAAAAAAAACTCAAAAGATTCCCAAAACCTTTGGTGACAGCTCCGTTACGGTGCCAACATCAAAAATCCAAGATACAATGGCAAAATCTGTTATAACAAATAAAAACAAAGAAAAATGATTTTGTAAAATAAGCCAATCCAAACACCCCTTATAAACCCCTAATCTGAAAACACAAAATCAACAAAAACCCTACCTGCAATTCATCATTCAGAGTGTGTATGTGTGTGTGTGTGTGTTTAACCACACAGCCAGTGGTTTCAATAAGGAAGAAAGAGATGATTTTGTACTTTGATTTATCGATTTTGACGAGCCACAAATGCATTTATGGGATGAGATGATTTGGAGAAGACACGTAGCTTAGCGGGGGATGGTGGAGGATGGTACCCACAAAGCCTTAGAGCACACGGTATCATAACGTCAAGCCAGACGTTATATCGACATGGCTCGGCGTTATCACGCGTTATGAAACCGGGATGCTCGGCGGTGCAACGCCGTTGGTGCTTGAGTTTGGACAAACGTGCGTTGTAACTCGCAAATTCGATAGAAAACCCCTCCCTCACAATTTAAATACTCCCTTTCCATTATATTTTTTACACACAACTTATATACTTCCAGTCTCTAAAAAATGTCAGGATTTTCGAATGATGAGTTTTTTAAACCTAATTTGGGTGACGCAACCAAAACCGTCTTCCTCGTCAAACCCTCAATTTCCCGATTACGGTTGTCAATTGATTCCCGAATAACTTTATCAACAATATCTAGCCTTTCAACGATATCATCAACAACAAACGCTTAACGGCTAATTCTAAAATCTATAACAAATCCACCACTGTGCCCTTAAGAATCGCAACCACATACCTCGCAACCACCTTCTGACACCCAAACGACCAAAAGACGAGGAAAACAGGTTGTAAAAAAATCCAAAGACCCCAAACCCATGTCCAAACGAATCCTAAAGGGGGGGTCTTTGAGTTGGCAACAAGCAGAGGAAACATTTCTAGCCAAGTATTACGTCGCCATTTCTAAAGATCCTAATATCGAAAATTCCTAAACCCTTGGGTATTTGAGTTTAAGGTTTTTGGTGAGTTCAATAGGCAAAATTTCCAAAAACGCAACAAGGACATGTTGACAAGTAGGTAGCATACGTTGAACCATAATTGCCAAAAGTTTAATGCTATTTTCAAATGTTGCAAACGTTTGGGAAAAAGTAGGGAAAACGCCCTCGATGTTATGAAACATGCTAGAATTGTATATCGTGACGAGAACAACAAAAACCATTCTCTCTTAAAGACGCGCGGAACATCTTGAAAAACTATTCCAAATGGGACGCATTTTCGCCCGTTTAGCCGGTTGATCTAACTGGGGGGCGGCCACGTCCCTAGGGACTGTCACAATGAGCTATTCGTGAAGATGTAAGACCGTGTCCCCCTAGCAAACCCCATCCCGCCAAAAGAACCAAACTCGATACCACGACAAGCATCGAGGGAAGTAACTCGTCAAACCCATTCGGGGAATATATGCAAAACGAATTTCGTCGCAAACGGGAAGCTGTCGAATCAGCATACGAGGTGACTAAGGAGAGACCGTACTTTGCAACATTTGTAAGAGATGAAATTCCTCGCTATTAGCACGAAGGATTTGTCAGAAGACGATGCGTATTGGATCAACCAACAAAAACTAATGACCAAAAACAAATATAATTTGCACCGCAATTAGTCGGTGGGGCATATGTTTTTTTCGTATGTTTTTTAAGTAATGTAATTTTTATTTTTATTAAATGATAGAAATATTTATTTTGTTTAAATAAATGGAAAAGAAAAAAATGTGTCCCAAAAGAGTAGTGTTATGAGGTGTTATGAGTGAGGGGTATTCTGGTGTGTTTGTGTTAAAAATGTGAATATTGGGTTGGCAGGCTGCACTTTTTGGTGTTGAAGGTGTTATGACACCTAGTGTTCTTAATGCAAAAAAATCTCAATCTTGTTATGTGTATCTAAAGTTGATTTTTATCCCATATTAATTGTTTTACAATTGATCCATCAGCATATTAGTCTAATTCTTTACTGAGATGATTTTAATGATACAGATGAGCGTCATGTGAAACATAAATGCTAAATGAACACATTTGTTGCAACATTTTTACTTAGTTATATATTATGACGAGGCTTGTCGACACCTGTGCGTTGCACCAGGCTTAGTCTGTGGGTAAAATTGGATTGTTAAGCTACTTTCTTTATTTGAGCACTGTATCAAACAACTGAATCAGAGGAAAACCCTGATGAAATTGGACACTCCAAATCTATGGTTTTAATCCCCACATGAACACATTCCAGAATTCATAACGCCTACTACTGGCAAATGACTTAGCAAGTTTCTGCATTCCCGACCTTGAGGTTTAACACTTCTTGCAACCACATTCTCAGCTACCGTGTCTTTGATGAACAAAAAACCAACCAAACGCTATTCTTGCCCAATTTATGAACAACCGTCAGCTCAATTGCTGGTTCAAATAAACCTGTATCAATAATATATTCAGAAAGATATTGGCCGAAAAAGAAAAAGTATCTACCAAAAAGAATATTCTAAAAATGTAGCAACTCTTACCTCTTATCAAGTGCTTCTAAAAGCACTTTGAGATTGGCCAATGCACCTATTTATTGTAACCAAATACTGCATGCCCTGAATCATATAAAGATGTTTAAATTAATATAATCCATGCTATCAACAATGACATCAGGAGAGGATAAAATCACTTGAACGGGATAAACGCGTTTTCATATAAGATTTCAATTCCTCAAAGAAGAGCCTAGTGTTAAGTTGCTTATTCAGAGGTTGATTATGATTGCTTAATTAAGTGCGTATTTGCTAATTGTACACTAAAATAATCACTTACAAATACGCAAATTAGTACTTCCTTGTATTTAAGCAGTTCCAGGATAGTAAGTACTTCAACTAAGCAATTCCAACCATTCTGTCACTTATTTCACTCAAATGATCAGATAGCACTCATATACTCCTTGTCTAAAAGCAATCGGAGAGAAGAAGACTCTCGAGGATTATAAACTTGATAGATTGATACAAAATCTTTTCCTACCATTAGAGTAGATATCTGTTTGTGTTGTATCTATTGCATATTTTCATGTTCCGTGAGAATGTTCAAAGGAATGGATTCATCTAAACATAGTGGTATATGTGGCTCTGCAGGAACATCAACATAAATGCGGATACAAAAAGAGGATACGTGCATACAAACATAAGTTGCAAACATACCACCAACAACCAAATTCTAAAAATCCATTTGCCACAATCACAAATTCACAATCCTTCTGTTTTATTTAATAGAACTGATCATAACACTGAAGCAAAAAAATCAGTAACTGGCCATGAACAAAATCTTCTAATTAGCCATAATACCAATATTCTACTATGAAAGTAGCCTTAGTGTAGGTTTTGTTTACATATAAAGACATGTTTATTATAATATAAATGAGGTATTCATTACCTGATGCACCTCGCTAAGACACCTAATGCAACTTAATCAACGTTCATGAAAATATCTTAGTTATTGAACCCAACCTACCTTTATATAATTAATAATAGAAACTTTAACACTCCGTAATATATATTACACAAATGTAAAGATAAAGATGCATTATTGATAATACAATCTTAAAGCATTCAGCCTCACTAAACTTGTGGCTTAGCTTAGGTACGTAAACCTGTATGAAACCAAGCTGGTTTCCCTACTATGACTTAATTTAAAAGCTAATAATGCATAGAAAATTAGAAAAAAAATATGAATAAAAGAAATGAGCTTGTACCTCTCATAATTACTTCAGCCACCGCTAGTATTTTGTTTTGATCCGATTATGTGATGTCGCCACTTACTAACTTTTTTACCTTCATTGTTCGCCTTTAGTTTTCATCTCCCTGAAAGTATCAGAAAAATTACATAAGTACTCAATTAAGTACTCAATTGAGCGATATTAGAAACGCAAAAACAGAGTTTGACACTAATAAAGAACCGCAGAGACCACACGTTCATGTAGTGCTAGTTTACAACAACATCATTTTGACTAAGCAATGCTGGTAATTTGTCATATTAAGTTAGAAACAACAAAGTAATGCCTATAATGACCTGAAATAAAGTATCCAGATCACACTAAGCAATTAAAAATCCCAAATATCTAACTTAACATGTTGCTACTACTGCGGCATCAACAGTAAAGTCACATGAGATCCTTTTCTTGTGGAAGAGCTGAAGTGGATTTGCTACTCCTAAAAAAAACATTCTAAAATGGGCAACTGTTGGTCCATTTGACAAACTTTGAGCTAATATGCAAAGTACTCTTTTACCCGTTTGACCATTTAGAGGTAAACACAACCTGATTTCATCTAACGGATTCATATTGTATGGGACAGGTCAAAAACTACTTAAGAAAGATTAACACAAATATTATTTCTAATTTGTATATAATCAAGAAGCATCAGAATGAAGATGCAAATGATAAGATACATGGGTTAAAAAACCAACCGAGATGTAACCATGCCTTAATCTGATCTATGTACCTTTTGAAGCTTTTCAATCTCCTTCTTTAAATCAGCCACATACTGCTCCTTTTGGTTAGCATTATATGTATTGTGAACCTAAGCCAAAACATTATAACAATTGTATCATTACGCATACACAACGATACATGTATAGTAAAAAATTATTTTAGTATTCACACGCCTAACATTCGATAATCACCATCATTAAATTAAACATAAAAAATCAATAAACTTTATAAATCAATATTTCACAATTCACACACTTATGCTTCAATGATCTGTATCATTAAGATCATTAGACACCCTCAAGTAACTTGCCATACAAATAACCTAAATCAAACAAATTTGTTATAAATTTATAAACACAAATAACCAAAAAAATTGTTACAACTCATGTACTAATTTGGGTAAAAACCTAAATCAAACAAATTTGTTACAAAAATCATAAACACAAATAACAAAAAAGAATTTACCCGCTATTCTAATTTAATATTTAGATCATTGATTCAACATACCTGATATGCTAATCAAAACATGAAAACCAAAATTTATTGAAAAGAAAACTGAAATCAATTAATATAAAATATATTAAAATCACGTACCATTAAAACATTAGAGAAGATAGGAGAGGATTGATAGTGATCATGAAATCCTCACAATAAATATAGGAGACAATTGAATTGGGAAGTTATTGGTTGTTACAAAACCTTCTGATATACTCGATAATCATTAAACAGGGAAGATGCTTTACCTTCTCAATTACTCGAGCCTCATTTAAGAGTGAAGAGGACATATGAAGAGGCTACGATGATGAATGAGGGCAAATAGAAAGGCGTAGGTGTTTATGGGCTTTAATATGATTGAGTCATAAATACTGCAAATTCAATATAGTGTAATAAATCTTTATATAGATAAAGATGTTTTTTAGCACTTGCTAGCATGTTTTAAATTTTTTTCACCTTCTAAAAACAAATTTTTGGCTACACCCTTAAACATCTGAATAATGATTGTTATTTATTTTGTTAGGTTACATGGTTACGTATAGTGTTTTTTCAGTTTTTAACATGTCATATTTGGTTGCTTTCTTGCTAAAAAAATTTAACGATTCATAATAATGTATGTTATTACTTATACTTTAATCAAGCTAACCACTTTTGTTGTGTACCTTCCGTATAGACCTACCTACTAAGACCTTGTTATGTTTTGAGAAATATGTTTAGCGGGTTGTTGTTTTGATTTCTCATTCTCAGTTGGTTGTTTTTTTGGACCCCAGTTACCCATCTTAACAACTTTTGACAAACTGCATAAGCCACCCATTAAACTTATCTAACATATTCTTGTTTAGCAATATTTCTAAACTGTGAAATGTTGCACCTGTGCATAGTAGTACACGTTGTAATCTTGATCGTTTTGTGTTAAAAATTGTTGTTATTATGACTGCATTTGCTTTACATAACGCATTTGTGATAGTGATGAAAATAATATCATATTTACTATGATCGATCAGCATCCAAATAGCATAACACCTAATGAATTTCACAATGTTCGTAGCCATGAAACATGATAATATAGTAAATTGCAACAATGGTCCTTATGGTTTGGTCAAATTGCAGATTTTGTCCGTCGAATTTTGAAAGTGCAAAAAACGTCGGTATTTTAAAGGTTTAGTTCCACTTTTGGTCATTGGTCGAATTGAAATGACTAGAATACCCCTCTGCAATTTGGCCAAACCACAAGGACCATTTTTGCAATTCTCTGTTTCTATTATTATTATTATTATTATTATTATTATTATTTATTTATTTATTTTTTTAGTTATTTTATTTATTTATTTATTTATTTTAAAAATAATAATTTTTTTATTACTACTATTATTAACACAAATATATAAAAACGTAATGTAACATATGAATCAACGCGACTTATTGTTTTTCTTCTATTTTTAGTTTTTGACATCTTGTTTACTTTTTCCCGTTTCATTTTATACTTTTGCTTAACTAAAAAGTAGTATGCTACTTTTTTCTAGGTTAAAATCATGAAGCCCACATATTTTCTGGGTTCTAACATAGAAGACCATAGCAACCGAACCGAACCGAATTTGTCACAACCGAACAGAACCGAATTACAAATTCAGTTTTTGGGTTGAATTCTAGTTCGGTTCGGTTTTCGGGTTGACCAAAAAAATTAACCAAATTAACCAAACAACTCGATAACCGAACCGATCAACACCCCATATTACTTTTTAGTTAAGCAAAAATATAAAACTGAAACCGAAAAAAGTAAACAAGATGTCAAAACTAAAAATAGAAGAAAAACAATAAGTCGCGGAGATTCATATATTATGTTACGTTTTTATATATTTGTGTTAATAATAGTAATAATAATTTTTTAAAAACAATTAAAAAATACAAAATAATATAAAAAAAATAAAAATAAATATAATAAATAATTAAAAATGAAATAAATAATAATAATAATAATAATAATAGAAAGAGAGTATTGCAAAAATGGTCCTTGTGGTTTGGCCAAAATGCAGAGGGGTATTTTAGTCATTTCAATTCGACCAATAACCAAAAGTGGAACCAAACCTTCAAAATACGGGTGTTTTTTGCACTTTTGAAATTCGACAGACCAAATCTGCAATTTGGCCAAACCACAAGGACCATTTTTGTAATTTACTCATGATAATATCTTTAAAGGAACATCTAATGAGATGAAACGAATCTAGAATAATATTACTACGTCAATATATCAATATAGAATGTATGTTGTCAGTAACTATTATAAACATGATATCTTAATGCCAAACACACCTTAAGTGTGTGTATTTAAGTCACAATCAGTCGTGGTTTTGAAGAAACTGGTAAAAGTGATGTTAACAGTGCCTGAATTTAAGGAGGGGAGTGTACGTGTGGCTGCAATGGATCTTTCGAATTTGGCTGCCATTCGAGCTTATCGTTACGACCAAGAAGAAAAGTTTACTTTGTATGATTATATATAACGAGGTGATACGCCCTTGCGCTTTGCGGCGGAACTATTTAGATTTGATATACGCAGTTTTTAGATAAGGAAGTTTAGTGTATATATGTTTTCTAAACAATTGTTACCTTTTATATAAATGTTTTTGGTTTAGATTGTGAGCTTTACGTTCATGTAGAGGTGCTCACCGTCCGAAAACCGAACCGAGCCGACCAATATCGGACCAGACCGAAACCGACTTCGGCCGAAACACCGGACCGAAGACCGGACCAAATTGTCCAGTCCGGTCCGGGTCGGTCCGGTCCGGTTTGGTCTTCGGTCTGGTCCGATCTAACAAGGCATAATTGTCGGGTTTTTCGTAAGACCAAACCGGACAGACCGGACCGGGGACTGAAAATAAGGAAAAAGATGGACCGAGGACCGGACGGAAAAAGGTTTGAACTGGTCCGGTTCGGGCCGGTTTCTCGGTTCGGTCCGGTCCGTGATCCGTTTTGCTCACCCCTACGTTCATGTACTAAGTCAACTGTTTTATACTGTTTGTGAAATAATTGTTTGTGTTAACTGATTTGCAAATATATTTGTGTATTGTGCTCTTTTTGTTTGAAATCTTAACACCTTTTCAACTCGCTAAATATTTATTAGATATTTGATAAGAGTAGTGATTGACATACCTAATTGGTAACGTGGATTCTTATACATGTAGCAATATCAATGGTATATGTTAAAACAAAAAATTAGTGCAATCCATGTATTCAACAATAAATGGAGTAGGCATATAATTAGTCATGTGAAATAGTCATCCAATCATTTTCCATTTGATAAATAAAGTTTGTTTTATAAAAAAATCGTAAATAGCTAAAAGTACAATGTAGTTATCGTAATTTTTTATTATTAAAACTATAAAAAAAAAACTTTAAAGTGGTTTTTAAAGTTACTGGACATGTAAAGGTGTGTTTCGACAGTTCTTATTTTCCCGAGAAAACATATATTAAACTTCAACATTTTTATAAAATCGTACGTGTAACACACCCAAAATAGGTCGCAGCGGAAAGGTTGCTGGGAGTGTTACTTCATAATACAATAGCATAAGATAGGGATGAGCATATAGACCCGAATCCCGGTACCGAACCGGAACCGTACCGGTTCCGTACCGAAACGGTACCGAATCCCGGTATACGGTACGGGACCGGTACCATGATTCGAGTAAAAACAAAATCGGGACCACTAATTCGGTACGGGACCGGTACCAAATCGGGAAATTACCTAAAAAAATGGGAAAAACCATCGATTTCCCGGTACCGGTACAGTACCGGTACCGGTACCCGAATCCCTTTCGGTACGGTACCGGTACCACTAATTTATGCTCGGGAAAAAATCGGTACCACCAAATCGGTACGGGTTCGGTACCGGTCCGGTACCGTGCTCATCCCTAGCATAAGATATAAGAGAACGGCCTCTAAATGAGTCGTTTGAAAGATAATCTTGTTGATTTAATTGAAATTTAAAAAGTTATAACATTTGTCCCAAAGTTGCATCAAAGTGAAAGACTGAAAATAATACAATGAGATTGATAGTTTGAATGCAATTAGAAATACATGAATGAAATCTTGAAAAGTTTAGACTCCAATGCACATCAAGAACATCAAGCAGCTTAATCACCTAAGAAATACATGCTTAAAAGTGTCAACATAAAGTTGGTTAGTTCATAAATTTAAGTAAGTAACAAAGTTGGACCGCAAGGTTTAAAGTATGTATTGCATGGTATAAAATATCTGAAGAAGTGATTACGATTGCATTAAGCTCATGACACAAAAACTAGACAAAGTTATGTATGCCAATCAATTTCAGACAATCAAAGTACACTAGGGACTGTCCTGTAACACCCTAAAACTGGTTTTTAAGTATTTTATTACGATAATGCTACATAATGAGTTTGACTATGACTTTATAGGTTTGAATACGTTATGTGATTGGCTAGTCAACCCGGTAGTCAAGCTATAAGTGTTAATACTATGTAAATGGTGTTAGAAAATATAATGTGTCACATTTATAAAAGATTATGACTTGAAGGACTAAAGTTGTTAAGTGATAAATAAGCTACAAAAGTTGATATGGCCAAATATAAAAGAAAAAGGACTTGAGGGACTAATGTTACCAAATAGGCAAAGTAGTGCCTAACTTATCTATACTTCCCTCGAGAGTTCCACACAATTCTCATTTTCACCAGGAAGATGTGTGTGTGTGTCGTGTGTTTAAGAAAAAGGAGGGAAGAAGACCAACTTAATGATCTAGTAATGAAGGGATTATGTTCCAACTCAAGGGTTAAGCTCTAGTAATCATCTATTCAAGTAAGTAACCTTAATTCGATTAATTGAAGAATTATAAGTTATGGTTTATGTAACCCAAATTAAGGATTTTGGGTAATTAAGGTTCTTAACCAAGAATTAAGGTAACAATGATAATGGGTTAAGTTATATAATGTCAAATTAGTAATTAAAGGTTTCATCATATGATCAAAGAATGATCATATGATGTTAAATAATGATAAAAGGTGTGTAATTGGGTTATATAAACCCTTATTATGTTTGTTTTATGTAATAATGATTGGTGATGATTATGGTTTAGAAAGGCAAGATTTTGAAA
>BQNB010169471.1:0-13777 GCA_026074375.1 Tanacetum coccineum | reverse complement strand
ACTAAATTTTATATTTTTCCTAGACACTAAATGACAAAAGAAAATTTTATAAAAAAGAAAAATATTTTTTTATTAATTTTCTGATTTTTTTATGATTTTTATAAGAAAAAGTAATAACTAAAATCTATTTTAATTGCTAGAAAATACAAATTTAACTGGAAAAATATAGAAAAATGGTTTTAATATGCTAAAATGGTGCAGAAAATTAATAGAAACAAAAGCCCTAATTTTTAAAAGCTAATTGAACCCTAATTTGTGTAATTAAAACTAAGAACCCTAATTTTATAAAACTATAAACTAAAATATTAAAACTAATTTATTTCTTATAAAAGACAGGGTAGAAAATGAAATAAAGGAAAGATAAGGGTAGGCGGGCGAATTTTGGAAATTTTACACTATAGTGAAAACGATTAACCCTATACTTTGAGAAAAATACCAAACAAACCCTACGCTAGCAGCTTATTTTGCTTATTTAAAAAGTGATTTTCAGACAAAACTTAAAACTACAAAGTTACTCAACAGCTTATTCTTAACAACTTTAATAAAGACACTTCTAACTTTTAACAAGAAAATAAGCTAGAAAATAAGAAAATAAATGGCTGTTACAGAAAGTAGCTATTTAACAAGATTTTTGGATTTTTGCTTATTTTGAGCTTAAAACTTGATGAAAGCTGAAAATAAAAGATGCTTATTAATGCCTAAGATGTGTATTAAAGGATTCTAAACTAATATTAACCTGTAGTTAACAAACTTAGAAAGAAAATTAGGATGAAAAAGTGCAAAGTTTAATGAAACAGATTTAGAGCTTTTTTCAACTAGGCTTAACAGCTTATTTTTGGACCTTAGGTGCTGATATTTTGGAAATAAGCTAACCTAATTATCTAAAATCAACCTAGCTAAAAGGATTTGTAAAACTCTAAAAGGAAATGAGAAAATTCAAAGTGAAAAATGGCAAAAATTATGCTAAAATGAGATGCACTTGCTGGTGCAATTGGTGTTGCTGGTGCACTTGGCTATGAACTCAACTACAGGCTCAACTTTTAGAACTAATACATCACCTAATGAATCTAAATGAGCACAGCACA
This sequence comes from Tanacetum coccineum, assembly GCA_026074375.1. Taxonomy (NCBI): domain Eukaryota; kingdom Viridiplantae; phylum Streptophyta; class Magnoliopsida; order Asterales; family Asteraceae; genus Tanacetum; species Tanacetum coccineum. Next base: position 12,692 of record BQNB010169471.1, on the reverse strand, counting down.
ACCTTACACTCTAAATGCTCTTTAAGTCCTAAAGTTTAAAAACTCTTATGATTAACAAATGCCCTGGTGCTGGCCATGAATTTTTACACTCTAACTTTTATGAAACTAAACTCTATCTTCTAAAAGCTGTTTAAAAACTTGTATTATAATCTAACTCAACTAATTGAAAAGTTTTGACAAAGTGCATTTGACTTTAAGAGTCAAAAACAGCCAATCCAAACACTCCCTAATTAATTCTGTCCAAACTATTTTTGGCTTAAAATCTTATTTAAACTCTAAGACAGCTTGAACCTTATATCCACTTCTACTATTTCTAAACTTTCAAAGCTATCTAAGCTCTTAAACACAAAATGAACAGCTTATTTGAGAGATTAGGCTAGTCTCTCTATGAGCTTATATTATCACTAGCTATGACAGAAATGTAAACATGAAAACTAAATGAATTTTAAAACTTAGAAAACTTATAACAATCACAACTAATTCTTTTCAAACTAAATGTAACAGGAATAAGCACAAGTATAAGCAAATGTAAATGAAATAAGCTAAATGTAGTACTAGGTAAATGATAACTTGGAATTAAGAGAATTAAACCTTGTTTTTGAAGAATCTTCACACTAGAGCTATCCAAGAGTAGCAGCTCAGTGTTCCTAGATGGCACCTTGCCTCTAAACCAAAATAAGCTAGATTTTAGCTTATTTCTCCTTTAAGCCTCAACAATTGAGCTCAAATCTTCTCAAGTATCCATGATTTGAATGTAAATGAGTAAAAATGGTAAATATATTGCTTAAGACAGAAATTTAGCTAAATTTGAGCTTATGAGAAGTAATAAGCTCTTATGAGCTTATTTAAAGCTTATTGGATGAATTCAACTTCAAACTGAAAAATAAAAGAGTATTAAATGTGTGAATCGACTTTTATTACTGAATTAAAGGAGTACAAGTTAAAAGGAAATGATTACAAGAGCTTAAAGCTTAAGTGCTTAAAATGAAAGCTTAAATTGCTTGAAAACGGGAAAATTACAAAGTAAATGTTTAAAAATAAAATCAACAACAGAAATATGAAGTCCTAGGGTGCTATTTATAGAGGAGAGGTGAGGAGAGGTGAAGGATTCCAGAATGATCCTTCAAATCACAGCCGTTGATCTTTTTAAGTCTAATTGTGGCCGTTGGATGGGTTGATTGAGTGTGTTACTGGCCAAATAGGTTGCTGCCAGACTGTTTTGTATTGTGAGTGGGATGAGAGCAAAACGAAATTTAGCTTTAAAAAGAGCTGGTTGGTGTAAAAATTCGCAGTGGATTGTGAAGGAAAATTGGCGGGAAAATCAGTTGTGGGTTGTTAGGTTGTTTATTCAGTTTGCGAAAAAGCCCGGTGAATATTTGACTCTTTGGAGACTTAAACACTCGGTCCCTTAGTCCTCTATCCGCCCCAATTAGTTATAATGCAAGTTTCAAATTGGCAGAACTCGTCCTTGTGGTTTTCTTCTTTTTTCGGCAAAACAAACTTGCTGTCCCGAATTAGTTTGGTGGTTTTGAGCGACTTAAAAATGTTTTCATTAGGCGTAAAAGTAGTTTTCGAAGAGCTCATTTCGAATAGATAATTTTTCATATATCACACTTTAAAATCGGACTTAAAACGGCCAAGTTATGGCCAAATGAAACTCGAAACATTTTTCGGCGAAAATGGAAAATGTAATGACCAGATCAGCAGCTAAAACGGGCGATTCGGAGCCCTTCGGGTCCGAATCGGCTTAAGTATAAAACACGAAAGTTGTCCGGAATGAGATTTTACTATAATGTTGGCAACCGCTTAGCCTAAAAGTCAAAAACGAGAGACATTTTTACCACAAATCGGAAAAATAGATTTTTAAGAAAAATTCTAAATAATGCTTGCTGATTGGAAAAGAAAAAGGGGGTTTCGGGCACTTTCGGACGATTTTGGATGTTTTAAATGCAAGCGAAACATATAGAAATGTTAGGTAATTAGTTAGAACAACTAAAAATGTCATGAAAGGTTATTTGAGATGACGACCTTAATAAAAAGTAGGATTATTAAAAATGGTACGAATTGGACATTTAGGCGATTTAAACATAAGGATTAGGCGGTTTAGAATTGTTTAAGCGATTTGTAAAATATGGAAACCTAAGAAAATAGGGGACGCTATTAACGTTTTGAAACTAAAAAGTTTCCTAAACGGGGAAAGTTTCTAAAAATAGTAACTCTTTGCAATTGCCGGGATTTAACTAAGACATGGTAAAGTTTCAAAGTCTTTTATTACTAAAACGCAAACACACTTGAATGCTTTAAATGATAAACATGGATGCTTTACTCGTTTCTTCGACAAATGCTAAGTCATACCCATACTTACTCTAGGTCGCGGCTAGACCTCCTTATATCTTCATCATTTGTTATGGTTATCGCTTACCCTTGCTAAGGTGAGTTCATAGCCCCACATTTTTACTGATTTACAAACGCTTTATACTATGGGGTGAGAAACATTGTTTGCTTTTAAATTGGACACAAGTTCTTTACGCAAATTTTACTTGTTTATGTGTTGCCTAAGTTGCTTACAAACCTACTACTGCCCAACTTATCATGAACTGTTAGTTTCTCGACCGGATGACCGGTTAAGGGAGCGCGAGTGAATAGATAGATCTATTAGGACTAATTATCCCTATCCGCTTTGGTTCCACTTAACGAAGAACAAACGGATATATGTCATGTCGATTGTACACTATGGTGGTCTTTGGTTTGGGACACCGGTTTAGGGCAGGAATACTATGCAACAGGATGTAGCATGCCCTGTTGACTAAATTAGCTTCGGTGTCATGAGCTTAGTGCAACAATAAATACTTTTTATGTGATGCTGTATTTGTTATAGTAGTCACATACGTTTTGAAATCTTGTGGTCCACTCTTGTATCAACTTAAACCTATGAATTCACCAACATTATGTTGACGTTTTAAACATGTTTTCTCAGGTGCTTAGCTTGGATTGATTCTTGATGCTATGTGGAGTCTATGTGCTATGTGACTTCGCCAATTTCAAGACTTATCTATTATTTACTCGTTGTCATTATTAAAACTTTGTTATGCTTCCGCTACTTTTAACTTAATTATTATGGGCTGTAAAACTTAAATCTATTTTATTTTATGCAACGAGTAAACTTTTTCAAACGTCTATGATTAGTGGTCGTTCTTTATTGCTTTGTGATCGGATTGTTATGACGTCACGCCCTCGGACACGTATTCCGTCTAGGCTCAGTTTGGGGGTGTGACAGATTTCCTAAAGTTACCAATGGAGATTTGTCCAATTGAAGGTTACCAAGTTTGTAGGGTTCCTATGACCATAGGAAAGTTTTATAATGTAGATGTACTTTGTATTGTGGATGATATTGATGAGAGCCATATATTATTGAGAAGACCTTGGCGATGTGAGGTTATTGGCAAGTATGATGTAAAACGAAATCTCTACCTTTCTCATAGGAAGGAAGGGGAATTGCTATGGTTCCACCCAAAGTAACACCATAATTACTAAAGCCCGAGGTTAAAGTTGAAGAAAAGATTGTGAAGGCCGAGGTTGTTGATGAACACATTGAGAAAATCCAAGATCTTCAAAATTATAAACAACAAGATGATAAAATTTCAACTTCATTGTTTGAAACAACGAATAAAGTTGGTACTTTGAAGACTTGTAAAGAAACTATAGGTTTTAATGATGATGACGACGTGAAAGGTTTTTAATTGTGAGCTAAAAACGGATTTTGAATGTGTCCGTAATTTAAACATTCATGATTTAGATTATGGGTTAATTTAAAGGATGAGTATGAAAAATAAAATTAAGTTTTCAATGGTAAACAAAGATGCTATTTTTATTGCAATTAAAAACTTGAGGGTCACTGATAAGGAGCACACAACCTGATGGTTTGGGTCATGGGTTGATCGTTGGGAGTATGACAGACGTGTTAAAAAATATGAAGGTTTTCGAGTGGATGTGAAGCACAAATCTATTGAAGATAAGGTTCGTCGTGAGAAGGTGTTCGATGTAGATGAAGCCTTTGATATTGAGAACTCGAGGGCGAATTCTTTCCAAGTGAGGGGGATTCATGTTGACAAAACCACGGTCAATGCAGTTCGGGATTGGCCTTCACCTAAGATGTTGCTCCAGGTTAGAAATAATAAAGTGGAGGACGCATTGAGTAGAAAAACCACTTTATTTGTGACAATTAGTAACGAGGTTATGGGCTTCGATTCAATTAAGGAGTTGTACGCAAGTGATGAAGATTTTCATAACATTTGGATGGAGCTCAAAACCAAGCAACATCGGGGTGAGTTTCATGTACTTGACGGTTATTTGTTTAAAGGTAATAGTTTGTGTATTCATAATACTTCTCTTAGGAGTCAATTGATTAAGGGGGTACACGTCGGAGGATTGAGTGATCATTTAGGTTGAGATAAGACCATTGCTAGCGTAGAAAGCAGATTTTATGTGCCTCAATTAAAAAGGGGTGTTAGAGCTTTCACGAAGAGATGTGTCGTGTGTCAAGAAGGAAAGGGTAAAACATAAAATATAGGTCTTTATATGCCATTGCATGTACCTGAGAGTCCTTGGGTCGATATTTTGATGGATTTTGTGATTGGGCTTCCTCGCACTCAACAAGGAGTCGATTCTGTGTTTATTGTTGTTGACAGGTTACTATCAAATCCTAAATCACATATCTTTGTCATTGAAGATTGTGATGATGGATCCAGACCAGAAGAACAACACCTGGTGGTTTCATGTTCTAATGAGGAAAATGTAAAGTTTCTAACATGGTTGAAGTCTTCTAAGGTTATGTAGTCCATTGCGAGAGCTTCATAAGGAGCCTTTATATATACACAACGGAGTTAAGGTGAATGGAACATCAATGGTTAAAGTAGGTGGTTGGAACAAAACCGGACAAAAAACTTAAATGTAGAATAATTCAGTTTTTAAAAGCTTGTTAATGATTGAAATTTGTAACAAAATATTTAATGTCTAGTTACAACTTTCTTTAGTTTAATTTTTAGAAGGTATTTCCAAATAAACATCGGCTCTCTTGCGAGAAGAAAGCTTATTTCCGGTTAGCATAAACCTAACCAAACCATATGATGGATGACAATAGGACACGGTCAACGTCGCCCAAAGTGTATTAAACATGTAAAAAACCTTATAAATTTTTGTATTGAAGAAAATTAGATTGATACTGCAATGATTTAACATTGAATATTTACTAAAACTCGATAAAGAAAAGTTAAAAATTGTTTATGGGTCTTACCGGTTCAACATGTACTAAAGATTTGCTAGCCATCAAATCAGCCCCACCCTTTAATTTTTCCACCTCTACTCTGACTACACGACAGACCATAAGACTTCTCAAGAGTACTGTGAAATAAAATGAGTCCGTTTCTAGGTAACATATTTAGAGGAAAATAACGTACCTTTAAAGTTAAACCCAGAAGGTCATTGTAGTTTCGAGGGTAACCACATGTCCATCGAGTCCTAAAATCAAGAATTGCAGATAAGTTTGAAACGAAAAAGCCAGTTGAACTGCTAACAACTGTATCCGAGGTGTGTACTAAGAAAAGACGAGCATTTTTGTTCCTTCATCTCATAAAGCTAAAAACAAACTTGAAAGGTGAAGTTAATTAGAATATGTTAACAAGTCTAGCTAACATATTTATTCAATCCATAGAATTTTATGTGGCTAAATAGGTAGGATAAAGCACATGTAAGGGATTTTTTAAAAAGCTTTAAATTTATAAAACTAGATTTGCCTAATAATTCATTGAAACACACGGGAAAGTATACCTTTTCGAGTGTAGCAAAGTATTGATAATTACAAGGCATCCCAGGGGAGTAAAGTATTTTCAAGACCAAATTTTGTTAGTGAAATTAGTCTAAATAATTGTCACGACCAACATACTATGTTTGTTCAAACTATAAAGTTATTCCAAACGATTTACGATAGGTGTAGAATTTAACAAGATGATTAAAAGTATGTTTGTCTAAGCCAAGAAACACGAGACAAAAAAGATATATGGATAACAATACACGCATAAACAATTCATACAAGCAATATATGGCGGGTAATCACAAAATAAATCATATCTACCGTTTACACAAAGAAACCCTTTCGACGTATGATTGTGACCATAACAAGCGCATTAAGATTGGTTTGTGGTAGAAAATACAACAAATATACTTCTCTTAATCCGGTTGGTCAACACAAGATTAAGTCTTAGAACATAATCACTTCTCGCAACATTAGCACCAAATATTGTCATAGACACACAATGCAATATTTAATGAGGCAATAGACCCTTTCGACCACTACTTCCATTACAATGACAAATTAAAAGAAATACAATGATTCACGTAAAACAACATCAAGCATAAAAGTAATATAATCGCAAGAACATATCCATATCATCATATCTCGTCACATTCAAGAAACACCTAAACAAACATTAATGGCTACTCCATAATCACATAAATAAAACACAAAAAAAATTCATAAGATTTAGTAGAAATCATATTAAAAAATGTAATAGATTGTACCAAAGTTATAAGAGTGAATAGTGGCGATTACAAGTTTTCTCAAACGAAACCAACTAGCAATAACCAAAAAATACCAACTCACTGCGTTCCGAACCCGTTAGCACTGCCACTATACTTCTAGGACTAAGAAACGACAAGTCAAAATAGTCCACGCAATTGAGATTATGTAAAATAGTAAACTAGGATGAACTTGATGTAAGTTCTATCCTAACACATTTTGATCTCTCTCAAACGAAGGTCTTGTAGACGACACTATCTGTGTCATTTTAACAAAACTTTGATTCATTTTCTTCTTTAATGGATCCATTACCAACCTATTGTTGGTTATTTCCTACCCAAAAACCGATCTGATTATTTTCTTTTTAGCGACTCTGACAATATATACCCCATAAATTTATTCACATGTTTTAAACATGATACACAACATGAGGTACCATTAAGATAGAAGCATTTGGTACATATTTGACACCTTTATAAACATTTAAAATTTGATACTTTTTCTATAACTTAGGGGTCCCAGGTTCAAGTCCTGGCAACAGATACTTTTTTTATTTAGTTTTCTTTTTCCAGGTTAAGTTTAAAAAAACATAATCATTTTTTTCTATAAATTTATGCGAGTGTTGTTATATACTAGCATATTACCAACGCGATGCGGTGAGAACAAAAATATTGTTTTTATTCTGTTGCGCATTTTTTATAACATCTATTTTATGATTGATGAGATTTTTTTGTTATTAACCAGTGTAGTTCACATTCTTACTAGTTAAAATATCTTAAAAAACAAACATTAGACATGAAACTTGTAACCTAAACACTTTGCTTTAAACAAGGTTACAAGTAAACAGGAACACCAAAAGGTCTCTGGACTTAATGTTATATGAGTGATCCATCAACTTAGAGGTTGTTGGTTCAAGTCTCTGAAGACACGTGAGATATGTTTTGTGAGAAAATAAAGCATTAAATACATCTCATCCTTATATTATAAAAGTCTCAGTTTGTGTATATTCAATGTGGAGTCGTAATGATGGAGCATTTACTATTCGACTTCAAGATTTGCCTCTCCAGTTGCCTTATCATTGAATCTGCTGGCCTTTTTTTAGTTTTTATGCATTCAATTTGCCGTGTTAATGATCCAGCATTTACCATTTGTCTTTAAGCTAAGCCTTTCAATCTGCCTGATCATTGAATCTGCAAAACAAAAGACTAAACTTACTTTTATAGGTATGATCCACCGTTCAGTTACCATAGCCATGAATGCAATTCTTCAGTTACAAAACCATGAATGCATAAAGCTTTAGGAAATTACACAATGAAAAAGATGATGGCCTTGACTACCATTCAATTACAAACACAAAAAAAGGAATTCAATCAGTTTGGGGGTTTTGTTAATTTGATGATTTTGAGGTATCACGTATTTTTTTAGTTTACTTTCACCTACTTAATTCATTCTTCATCATCTCAATCACATACCCTAACCCTAATTTTTTTTTTGATGTTTTTTAGGAGAAGGTTCTAAATTAAAACTCGATTCGAGTTTCCTCCTAAAACATTAGGTGGTGATATTGATGCCTATACAAGGTCTATATATAATTTTTTCACAAATTTTGTTAATGCATATAAGGTGTTTGAGGTAATGTCTGAATGAGTTTTTTGTTTTTCCTTGCAGTCGATGACTTTGTGCCCTAAAGTTGCTATTTATTGGACTAATCGGGATTTATGTCATCCTAAGCGAAAGTATGTATACCATTTTTTTAGTTTTCTTTTATATATGCGATTGGTTTTGTTACTGCATTTTTTTCAAGGAATTGGATGAGACAAGTATTAAAGTCACTGAAAGAATAATAGCACCTGATTTCGTGACCTATTTGTTTGAAAATATAGGAGGTGCCTGAAATGTTAAATAGCGCATGCTTAAGTACGCTCTCAAATAAGTAATAACCATCCAAGTAAATATGAAAAGTTTTTGGAGTTGTAATAAGAGTTGAAAAGGAAAAGTTATCTTTTAATGTATGCAGCAAAAGATTATATTACACATAACTCATTCTTGGGAATTCTTGAATGTTGAAAAGAAAAAAAGGATTTGTCGATTTGTCATCTCTGTAGAGGAAAGCCAGGTTCGGTGAAAACATCATCATTGCTAACCTTGACACAGGTAATTAACATCTTTTGTGCTTAACTAATAGTGGCGAGCTAACATATAGAAAAATTATGTTTAATATTTTGTAAGTTATGAACCAGCATAACTAACTAATTTTTATTATGAACTTGCCTATTAGGTGTTTGGCCTGAATAAAAAAGCTTTCATCCCTATGGTTATGGACCCGTGCTTGCCAGCAAAATGGAAAGACGGCTACAAGAACGACACTTTAGTACCTTGCAACATGTATGTATATTAACTTCTGTTATTTCTCAAACTTTATATACTGCATTTGTTGGTCATTGGCTGGCTATTGAAGGGGATAAATTTGCACATTTAAACTATTAAAGGCCTAATTAAGCTGACTTTTGTTAAAACAGATTTAGTATCAAGCCAAATTCAGTACTAAAGAAGCACTTACCACTACAATTTAGCAAAATCTAACAAACTAGAACAATAAGCCATTAATTAGAATTTTAAGACATTTTAACTATTTATCTAAAACTAATAGATCTAAACTATAAGCTTGACATTACTAATCTAAACTAAGATGCAATAAGCAAAAGTAAACATTAATAAGCAACAAACAAACAGCTATAAGCAAAATTTAAGCAAGCAATAAGCAGTGATTAAACAGGAATAAGCAAAATGCAGAAAATAGCAACAAAGAAGAGAAAATTAGAATACCTTAGTCCTAGCATAACATGGATCATAAAAGGCTCAAAAGAGCTTATCTACAGCTCCAACTTATCTAATGATAAGCTGGTAAAGTCCCATAAGCCCTTCCTTGTCTGGCTTATCATCCAAAAGCTTAAATCCATACCAATATAAGCAAAGGTATATAAATGAATTTCAATGAAACAGTATTATAAAAGTGAGCTTGAACTGATTTTTAAGTAGCTTAAAAAGATAAATGAGAGCTTATTGATGATTAAGTGAATTCTAAAAAGAGCTTAATTGCATAAAAGTAAACCAAAATTTAAGGACATAATTGAAATAAAACTAAATTTTCATTAATCAAAGATGAGTTACATTGCTTTAAAAGTAAATGACATGAAAAATAAGATGATAAGCTGAAATTAAGGTTACACACTCTTAAATCTAATCATACTCCTAATGGATTTTGCACTGTGGTGTTAAGAGCTTTGCTATTTATAAGCCTTGAGCAGATTATTCAGATCCAGGGACGCCTCCCTCCTAAGTTTGTTTGTTGTAGGAAAAACCGTTAGAGCTCATCTGGCCATCCTCTATAACTACTAAAACTACTAACTAAACTGAACTTTGTCGTCTGGGATGGTTGATCCACACAAATCCAAATCATAATCTGAGCCCCTATGTTTCGATATGTAATATCACCAATCATTTACCTCTGTGATTGCCATACGTGTGGCAGGGGTGTCAGGCGTGTCAGGGTCTTCTAGAAGGATTTGATGTATAAGATTTACCCTGGTGTGTATGTGTAAAAAATGAAGGCATGAAAAGAGATGCCCAGTGTTATTTGGACCAGGGTTATTTGTACCCGTGTCAAATTGTTTCAATTACTTAGCTTTTTAGAAAAGGATTTGGGTCGGTTATTGTTTTTAAGGATTAATTGGTTATAAAAGATTAAATGGGTTTATGAGATTTAAATGTTTAACTTAACATTTGTTAAGTTAAACTTAACATTTGTTAAGTTTGTGAAGGTAAGGTTTAACGACCGTTAGTTCTTTTGGTCGTGTTTGGATTTTTGGAGTTTACGCTCTACGGCTTCGTCTGGGTTTAATTCTTGATAAATACACACCTTGGCCTTGGCTTTTCATGCTCTTTTCCTTCTCGTGCCTGGTTTTGTCTTGTTTGGGCTTGATTGTGTCTTTTTGTCCATTATCCGTTCCCTGCACATGATAAACACAAAACACATAAGTACAACACATTTTTGGTATGTTTTTGATCATTTGGGTTCGTTTTTGAAGGTAAAAGGCATGTGTAAAATAACACCTACCAAATCCCCCCATACTAAGCTATTGCCGTGTCCTCACGCAATGTAATAAATACACGCTTAAAACTAAAAATTCCAATCCCCCAAACTAATCACCTCAAAAAGTAGCTAAGTGTTCATCTAAAGGGATTAAGAAATCAATAGTTAAGAAATGCCCTGTTTTTTCCATTTTCAACATTTTTTTCCATTTTTATGCTTTTTCATAACTTTCCAAACTTCAAAACATCAAAACACTATTGCTTTCATTAATCTTCATTAATACTTAGGATCATGGAACAAGCACAATAAATTTCATCGTCCCCAACTTTTCACTTCTCCAAGACTCATCTTAAAAACAAAGATCATTGTCAATAACAAGTCATGGATGCAAAACACTACTCATAAATACTAATTGTTTATTACTTTTTCCTCCCGCTAATCCAAATTTTGTATTCTAAAATTTACTTAAGGATCATTTCCCGAAGGCTCTTTAAGACTTATTTCGATATTTATTAAATCCGAAAATAAAGCGGGACGGTTAAAGATAAAAATTAGCTTCTTCCCCTATCCTTGAAAACCGATGAGGTCCACATCGAGGTGACCGAAATTTGGCTTTTATTAGGCTACTTGACTTAACTTATGTCATATACCCTAAGGCTCTTTAAGACATAAATCAAGTGAGATTTAATTTGCACCATATACCCTAAGGCTCTTTAAGGTACAAACAAATCATTTATTAAACATGATTCAATCATTCACGCCATATACCCTTAGGCTCTTTAAGGCATGAACAATTTAATCACTTACGCCATATACCCTTAGGCTCTTTAAGGCATAAGTAATCTCATGATTAACTCTACTTACACCATATACCCGAAGGCTCTTTAAGGTGTAAGTAAAGCAATTATTCATATGATATATATAGTATGCCAAATTCCGAATCCCGATGTGTACCTATTTTATTGGCATCGTCTTCCAAGTTAGTGGAAAGTTACTAAAAATTAAGTTGAACCGGACAACCTTATTTATTAAACATTTATGCATATAAGTGAGACAAGCTAATGGGAGGAAAAAGCCACAATTAATACTTATAAGCTTGAAAGAAAACCAACTATTCTACGTTTAATATCATGACTTATAATTAACACTATTATTTCTTGTTCTTCGCAATTTAAAATCTCTAAGAAAGAGACTTGCGAATGCTTAGCCTAGCGAATTAAGATCGGCACTTTAACAAGTCACATAGACTGGCAACAATCTTAATTCTAATAAATCGAGTTCGGCATAATGGATAAGCCTACATAAGACTAGCAACAAACTCGATTTAAATATGTTAAGGAAAAAGCTAAGGTATAAAACCGGTCGGATCAAAATTTATTTCTCGTTCTCACCTTTATTTGTGTCACAACACTTATTTCATCACTTTATTCCAATATTTATCACTTTTTTCATTTTATCATGCATTTTTTTTTAAATTTTGCTATTTTCACATAAATCACATATTTTTGGTGGAAAAACGGGCTACGAGAGAACAACGGTTGCAGGTATAATCAAATCGATAGATTCCCCCATACTAAAACTACACATTGTCCTCAATGTGAGATTGATACCCCCATACTAATTTCAATGCATAATCTTGATATAAAGGGGTCTCTACGTAAATCTAAAGCCGTTTATTAAGTATGCTAATAGATAAACGTTAGTCGATAAGATTTAGGATATCGGATTCCCAATATAAGCATGCTAAGGATTTGAAGAGCGAGTGAACGATGGACAAAACACCAAGCACGGGAGCCTTCAAAATCCGAGCAATCCTGGACAAACATCACAAACCACAAAACACAAAACACGAGAAAGAGGTGAGCCTCCTCACAACACACTTATTAATAAATATTAACATACTAATACTAAGGATAAGCATGGGTTGCCACCCACGAAGCGCTTGTTTTTGTGCTAGTCTTGAGCCAGACTCGATCCCCCATACTTGAGCTTGGTCAAGGGGGATAGAAATGGAGAAACGGGACA
>BQNB010169470.1:0-13777 GCA_026074375.1 Tanacetum coccineum | reverse complement strand
AAATATTCAAAAGCAAACTGTAATGTAATCAAACACAGATGCAACAAGTTTAGCGCCAATGCAAATTTTATATTGATGTATCAGGTGACAAAAATCGAAGAAAAGTTTAGTTTACATAAACCATATTACAATTTGACAAAAACTCAAGGAATTGATGCAACTATATTATTAACATTTCTTATATCAGTTCGAATATAAACCATGCCACTAGCGACAACATCTTAATCAAAACACATTTCTTTTATTTCCTTTTCAATTCGTATAGCACCATTAGGTTGTAACTTGTGACAAAGTAAAGATAAATGTTTTAAAACTAGGTTAACTAATATCCTTAGTACATATATGTGTGAAGCACCAAAAATTACATCTTGTAAATGCATTTGATCAATCAATATGTGATGTGCAATAATCTGTTAAAATGAAACATGTGCGATAAGCTGTTAAAACAACAACCTGAGGTGCAAGAGACAATATTTCAAAGGCTTTGATAGTTGCCAACTTGCCATCATATATCGTAATAAGCTTAGCCACTTTGTTAAAGTACCAGTACCTAGCCATTAAAGATGCTAAAGTACCAGTAGGTTACTTGCATGCATATTAAGGAGGAAAAATCAAACCATGCATATTGAGTGTGGTATTTGGCTTTTAAATTACTAGTTAGTAAAAAACTTAATATTGATTTCGGGTCTTATCGGGTTGACCCGATAACATAAAATATCTAACCTTAACCCGACCCGATAAGACTATCGGGTTATCAGGTTTGGGTCAAAAAAACCCGACAAGATTTTTAAACCCCGATTTAACCCGACCCGATATGCCTTATCAGGTTTGGGTCGGGTCAACCCGACCCTACTGACACCCCTAGTTCTAAGTGGGCTATTTAGCAACTCAGCTGTCATGATGCTCAAACATAAAAGTTAAAAATAAAATATGAAGCCACATATAAACACTCACATGTTGGGGGCATGTGTTTGAATCAAACCCATGAGGCAAATTTCCACTTGGTAATCTGCAAAAGTATACAAAAAATAAAAGCTTGAAACAGGCCCAAAAAATAGCAAAACTAGTAGCAGAGTTAACATAACAAAAAGAAAAAGCTCTAGCTTTAACAATCAAACACCAAAAAATAATGGCTAAAAAAGCAACATAGAAAAACAAACTATGTGAACCCACCGAGACTAAATGGTATAGCCAAAAAGAGATAATGAACTCCATGTAAAACCGGTGGCAATGCAAGTAGGAAGCTTCCATATAGCACTATGGCCATTTTTAGAATTCTAAGTCGCAACATATCATCTATATTCGTGATAGAAAAAGCTAGAATCTCTTAGATTAAATTAAACCTAAACTTTAAAACTAACATACAACCACATAACACAGTAGTTTAGTCTTTACTCGTCTCATACAATAATTTCATTGATTCTGATAAATGAACAAAAGGTAGATTCCACATAAAAAACCAAAGAGTAGAAATAGCATTGTTACTTATTAATAAAAAAAAGCCAAAATTATGCATAGTAGGTTAGCTTATTAAATAGTGCTTAATTGTGGTTGGAAATTGCTTATCTGAGCTCAATATACTTATTTCATCATCTGTTTTTACAAATCAAAGCTCATTTAAATTCGTCTTAGCTTAAATTTAGTTTTCATAGATTTAAAGGAGTGTTTGGGTTAAGTTTCTAAAATGGGTCAAATCTGTTTTTGGTTCTCTAAATCAGTTTTAAGTAGCTCTTATTTAGTCTATGATTAAGTTTTTATAAGTCTAAAAGTCGTTTTGTTAAGTTTTTAGTTAGTTTGATCAAATCTCAAGTTTGCTAGTTTACACATTCTTTAAATCTGATTTAATCTTTGAGTTATAAAAGTGAGTTTTAGGTGTAGTGTTTTGTGATCATTAAGAGCTCTCTTTACATTGTTATGCATTTGTTTAAAAGACATGTAGCCTTTGAGATCCTTTGTTCAAAATCAGTCAAGTAAGGTAGAATTTAGTTCAAGCAGAATTGCCTTTTGTGAAGGGCTTTTTAGTAATTAATCTAACTTTTAATTGTTTTAATCTTTGTTAATCCTAGCTTATTGTAGTCTAAACTTAATCTGTTTCAAGTTCTTAGGTAGCCTAAGAACGACATTTTATATAAAAACTAGCAAGGAGCTAGGAAAAGATTACAAAATAATGGAACTAGGATTTTTCATCCAAGTGTTCCAATCAAAATTTGAGCTACAACGACTAGAGCACCAATGAAAAGACAAGCGAACAATATCGTCAAAAAGGAGATCTAAACGAGGGAAGTTGATCCCAAATAAAACTTGATTGCGAAACTTCCAAATAACCCACCAAGAAATGTAACAAACGCCTTCAAACACATCCTTGAGCCGCTTGGAAACTCTGAGATTTTTGAACCAAAGAAGCCAATCCTCATATGAGTGAAAGTCTTGATACTCTAATTCCCACCAATGAACAACCTTAATCATTAACTGACGAGCCAATTGGCAAGAGAAAAGGAGGTGCGAAGTTGATTCCACAGCAATACTACAAAGAGGGCAAATAATAGACGGGATGTCAAGGCCTCGAAGAGAAAGATTCAACCGAGTGGGCAGCTTATCCAAAGAAACTCTCCAAGCAAAAATATTAATCTTAATGGGAATAGATTTGACCCATCTTGTAGGAACATCCGTCTTCGGAAGCATGGAATCATCAATAAATTCACGTGTCGATTTTACCGAGAAGTCGCCCGAAGGATCTAACAGCCAAGACCATCTATCACTAATATTAGGAAGAATAACAGAAGAAGTATTAGAGATAAGGAGAAGAAGTTGCTCTTCTTCAATACCACTTCGAGGAGACCGCCGAAAAGAACTAATAAGAGAATTAGCTCTCAACTTTGAAGCCACACTAACATGTTTGTCTAATTCCAGGAAATACAGCCTCGGATACGTTTGCTTTAGGGGAAAATCACCAAGCCACACATCGTTCCAAAAGGAAGTAGCCTCACCATTCCCAACTTTCTTTTTGACAAGCGAAAGAAGATCAATGCCCTTAGAGGCAAGCTTTCTGACTTCATTAACAATGTCGAGCCAAGGAGATCTTCTTGAATAGGAAGAAGAGTTGTCAAGAGCTCCACGAATACCATATATAGCTGAAATAAATCGAGACCAAAGAGAAGCACCATTAGCAAGAAACCGCCAAATCCATTTGAAAAGAAGGGCGCGGTTATAAGCAAAAAAACTAGAGACGCCAAGACCTCCATTTTTCTTAGAAGCTAAAATTTTATTCCAGCCAATCAACGACATCTTCTTCTCCGCATTTTCCACACCATTGAAAAAATTCCTACGAATAGATTCCATTTTACTAAGAACGCCTTTAGGAACCTTAAAGGAGGACATGTAATATAACGGTAAAGAGCTCAAAACAGATTTGATGAGAGTAAGACGACCACCAATCGAGAGGGATTTGAGCTTCCATTTAGAAAGTCTAGCGGATAATTTCGCAATGACGTCATCCCAAGAGCTAAGTCTCGACATAATACCACCTACCTTTACTCCAAGATAGTTAAAAGGAGTATGGAGAATTGAACAACCAATAGACTTAGCTGCTGAAGCCACCACATCATGAGAAATACCAATACCCATAAGCTTACTTTTATTAAGATTGATCTTGAGACCCGAAGCCAAATAAAACCACTTAAGAACGTTAACAATTGTTGATAAATTTGATGAATTCCATTTACCAACAAAAATAACATCATCAGCATAGAACAAGTGGGATAAGTTAAGAGATTCATCAATCTGAATACCATTGTAAAGCCCAGCATTCACCACGTTATTAAAGGATAGATGCAAGCTTTCCATGATCAGAATAAAAAGAAAGGGAGATAGAGGATCCCCCTGTTTCAATCCTTTAGAAAATTTGAACTCCGAGGTCGGACTACCATTGACAAGAATAGATCCCATAGCAGAGTTAAGACATCCTTGAATCCAACTACGCCATTTGAGGCCAAAACCAAAATTAGCTAGAACCACATCTAAGTAATCCCATCTCACCGAATCAAAAGCTTTTTCAAAGTCTATCTTAAAGATCAAGGCTTTGGACTTCTTGTGCTTACACCAGGATAATAGCTCATTAAGGATAAATGGGCCGTCAAGAATATGTCGATTAGAAACAAAGGCCGATTGAACATCACTTACAAGCTCCGATATAACGAGGCTCAAACGATTAGCTAAAACTTTAGTGATGATTTTATACATACTTCCAATCAAACTTATAGGACGAAAATCTTTAACCATTTTAGCTTCCTGCGATTTGGGAATCAAAGTAATAAACGAAGAGTTACATCCAGGAGGAAATGAACCTGTAGAAAAGAAGGAAGTAACAGCAGCCACGACATCATGGTCAATTAAACTCCAGTATTTACGATAGAATTCGAAAGTGAAACCGTCAGGGCCAGGAGATTTGCTTATTCCACAATCCCAAACCGCTCTTTTTATCTCCTCATAAGAGACATTTCGTTCAAGATCCTCGATTTGATCAGGGGTTAACCGATTAGGAAATTGATAGTCAAAAGTGATACTACTTGAACTCGGGGCAGCAAAGCGAGTAGCAAAGTGCTTGAGAAATTCATTTTTCACCAGAGAAGGTTCCACAATCCAATCACCATCTGCTAAAACTCCATGAATAGCCAACTGAGAACGTTTCTTATTAATAATTCCATGAAAAAACTTGGAATTTTCATCCCCCTCTATAGCCCACCGAATTTTGGCCTTTTGAGCCATATCTAGCGAAGAAGACTTGTTAAAATCCTGCAACTCCTTCAACAAATTCGACCTTTCATGAATCAGATCATCGTTACAGCTTCCTTGGTCGAAAATCTTATCCAAAATAATAAGACGATTCTGAATATTGCGTTTATGCTCATTCGACTTTTGATTATCTTCAGCAAGCCAATGTTTAATTGAAGACTTAAGAGACTGCAATTTTTTCTTTAACTTTATGATACTATTCGATTCCATACAAACAGAATTCTTCCACGAATCTTCAACCATCTTGTCAAAACCTTTCCTGGAAGACCAAGAATGGAAAAACCGAAACGGCGTAGGACCATAATCAACATTCAATTCACGAAGAAGGATAGGCCGGTGATCTGAAAGATGCTTATCGAGACATAAAGCTGAAATGGAAGGAAATAGAGCCAATAAACCTTCAGAAATAAGAAATCTATCCAATTTACTCATCTTGGAAGCAGATTTATGAGCCCAAGTAAATGAGTAGCCTTCTAAAGGAAGATCAATCAAGCCCGTCCTAGTGATGAAATTATTAAAGGAATTGGCGCCATGAGAATTAAACAAAGAACCACGCCTTTCGTGCTCAAATCAAACTTCATTAAAATCACCTAAGAGGACACATTCTCCATCCCAAGAATCTATCAAATGATGAATAAAGTCCCATAACATGCTTCTTTCGGTATGATCCTATAGAGCATAGACAGATATAACAAGAAGTTTGGTAGATGAAGGGATCCATGTACCTGAGATCGCCAAAAAGGAATCTGAAACTATAGAATTATCTTAACAAATAAACTAGGATCCCAATAGCAAAGAATACCCCCTGAGTAACCAATAGAGGGACTAAAAGCATAGTCAAAAGATAAATTTCCCCACAATTCCTTGATAGAAAAGAGATCTATTTTTTCCATCTTAGTTTCTTGTAAAGCTACAAAATTAACTCTATGTTTGGTATTCAACTCCTGGATCCACCTTTTTTTAGCCTTGTTACCAAGACCTTCAATATTTAAGGATAAGAAATTCATCTAAAAACTTTGCTATCTCCTTGAGAACCAATAATGGCTTCTATATTCTTCATACATCCGTCCATGTTATAACCCATAGTTTGACCCACCTTTATCAATTCATCCATTACTTCTAATATTGAGCCACTTGCTTGAAATTTATCATTAACCGATGAAGCATTTTCCTTGTTGCCAGACGTAGTAGGATTTGGTTTGGGTTGAGAAGCGTTTCCAGGAATGTTGTCTACAACATTTTCCTCAACATTCGGGGTAAAACCTGGAGGGTATTGTGGAGTATGAGTATCACCTTCTGTCACATTAGCATCCTTATTCCTCTTTAGAATTTTATATATCCCAAATGGGTCTTCAGAGATGACAGTGTTACAACTGGGTTTAGGATTTACCTGAAATTCATCAACATTTTCATGAGCAAAGCTCGTTTCAGAAACATGCTCATTATCTGACCCACGATCGTTCTCATTATTCCTCTCAGATTCCTCATCTGAAGAAGTGTCATCCTCCATCATCGTTTTGAATTCTGGCATCCATGCTTCCTGCTCCTTAACACAAATCCAGTGAAGCTGCCCCTTATAAATTGTAATGTGTATTCTTTGAATTATTTTGAGTGGTTGATAGAAATCTAACGCATAAAAAACTATGTAAATACAATATACTCGTAATATACATCGAAAGAATCGATAACAACGTCGATGCGACAATGTGTCAAGGTACAATAGTGGTCCTTTTGCATCTTAAATGAGTGATCTAGGTCTAGTCTTTCATGAAAGCACTTTTAGAAAGAGAACACTGTGAGTAGTTTTCGGACAGATTGATCTCTATCGAATATCAAGGTCATTAAACAACCGTCGTCGTTGATTCAACTCCATACAAGCATGGATGTTCGATTTTATAAAGTGTCAACCACAAATGTAAGATTTCAATTATTGAAATTGTCAGCCACAAGATTCAAAATATAATGTATGTAAGATTTCTCTTAGCTACAAAATAAATACCAGTATAAAAGGTTTGCTAATTGCTATACATAAAATACATAGTCACGAAAGTTGTCTTATGGTGGTCACCTTGGTTTACACTTATAGTGGCCATTCTAGTGACTCAATGCACCGCGACACCATATTAAGGTCTTCCACAAATATTTATTCCCGTGGTAGTAAGAAAAAAATAGTTTACGATATTGTTCTTCTAGCAATTGTATTGCTATACTTGTTACCTTTCGATCAAAATATGTCTTGATTTACTTGTTTATTCTGCATGATCGTTGTTCAATGGAGGCTTCGTAGTTACTGGACTCCATGGTCTAATCATTATTGGATAATGTGAGGCTATAATTTCCATTCAGCTAGGCCCAAAATATTGTTTCTTTTTGTTTGATGCAGGGGTGAGCAGAAAAACCGAAAAAACCGAATAAACCGAAACCGAACCGAACCTAACCGAACTACTAATTCGGTTCTCGGGTTGGATATGGGTTTGGCACTCCGAATTGAAAACCGAATTCATATATATATATAGATAGATAGATAGATAGAGAGAGAGAGAGAGAGAGAGAGAGAGAATGTTATCATAATATAAAAAAACACTTTTTATGTTAATAATAATTTTTTGTTTACTAAAAATTTATGTAATTATTATTATTTTTTTTAAATAGTGAAATTCAGGTTATTCGGGTAAACCCGATAACCGAACCGAATTCAAATTCGGTTTTCGGGTTGACCCCAAAAAAATTGACCGAACTAACCGAATAACCCGATAACCGAACCCATCAACACCCCTAGTTTGATGACATGATCATAAACATAACTGTTGACCAAGTTTAAAGGCCCAAAAGTATACTTAAAAGGCCAATAAAATACAATGCATTGTGTTTTTATAGATAGAGTGGTCGTCAAACAATTAATCTGATGTTCAAATGTTATTTTCCCGTTCAGGTTATTCTTGGACGACGAGCTTTTTTAAAACTAAGATATTTCATAGGTATTTATTGGTATAATTGGTTAATTTGTTAGCACAATGAAATCTCCGTGAGTATAACTTTATTATTATCACTATTTATAAAGTACAAATGCATAACTCTAACCCTAATGGACCCAACCCACAAGTCGGGTTTGGGCCTAATCCATCTAATACACCCCCGCAGTTCGAGCGGCGAAATCGCAAAAG
Source organism: Tanacetum coccineum (assembly GCA_026074375.1). NCBI lineage: Eukaryota > Viridiplantae > Streptophyta > Magnoliopsida > Asterales > Asteraceae > Tanacetum > Tanacetum coccineum. The sequence continues at coordinate 5,822 of BQNB010169470.1, read as the reverse complement.
CTCGGACTGGAGTAGTAAGCTAGAAAACGAGAAAATAAAAAAACAAAAAAAAAACATTGACGTAATACAAAGATGGATATGTGATTGAGGGGGAGGTAAAAGAGTATGAAGATTATAGGATAAAGACAAGTGTTCAAGTCTAATACAAAGCAATGCTCAATCAATATCATCGTGTTCAAGATCTTTCATCAGCAACATTACGTGATTGAAATCTATTTTCAAGATCAATTTCAAAGATAAAGATTTCATTACAAGCTTAATTAAAGAATCAAGTTGCAAAAGGGTGACAAGTAGATTTTTGAGGAATGTTTGATTTTGAGTTCGAGAGTAGAGTTGATTTACCTTCAGAGAAAAAGAAATCTAATCCTATTTATATAGGGGGAGTTGTTTTTATATGATGAGATATGTACTACAATGGTCGTCTAAGTTTCACAAGATATTATCAGCTTTTTTGAGCTATTACAAGAAAGAGATTCAAATCTATCCTATCATTACATAGGGGGAGATTATTGGAATTAAAGATAAATTCTAAATTTTTGATATAATAATAGGACTGATAAAATTAGGATCAATGTGCTTAATAGAAAATAGTATAGGGACTACTATTGTATTTATATTATACTTAGTTACATCTCTAAGTATAAATAAGATATTAGGCCACTATAATGATGTAATCCTCCACACCAAGTCATTTGTATCAATATCAAATGAGAAAAAGTTAAGAAATTACTCTCCTCTAAACACACACACATTAATTACACCTTAATCTACACACACTATTTCCATCAATCAAGATCTTATTGTTTAATAGGTTGGTTGGTAAAAGATGGACTTGGGTTAGAGTTTAGGACTGGCGGGTATTTCAACTTTAAACCATGGGTCCGTATTTTATTTTTTACGAGTTGGGAATATTACTCGCGCGTTGCGGCGGGAGAATAGGCTGTTGTCCAAGTGTTGGATCCCGATGATCGTCAAATGTCAATTGTTTTGCAAACGTCGCAAAAACGGAATGCCACAAATATTTCAACAAAATAAATATGTACTTAATTATTTTTTTTATGTTTGGGTTTATTTTTTCGGTCTCATTTTTAATAGTTTTTTTTTCTCATATTAAATGATAATCGCGCGTTACTGCGGCGCATTTTTTCTTTTTCTTATTGTATTTGGTGCTGGATTTCATTTTTTCGGTTCTCATAACGTCACGCCATTGTAGTTAATAGGGTTTTTTTTTTTATAAAGGGAATTTTTTTTTGACCAAGGCCGATGAAAAGTAACCATGCGGAAAAAGGGGAAAAAAGTTGGGCTAGATGTTGGACTAAACTTTAAAAAAAAAACTACTTGGGCCGGGCCAAAGTAGAGCCAAAAAAAAAAGTTGGGCTAGATGTTGGACTAAACTTAAAAAAAAAAAAAAAATACTTGTTTTTTAGGCCGGGCCCAAAAAAAAAAAAAAAAACTTGGACGGGCCAAGTAAAACACTTTCTTATTATCTTAGAGAAAGAAGTGCGGGTCGGAGGGATTTTTTAAAGTTTTTTTTTTGGGCAAAGAAAAAGTAAACCATGTGGAAAAAAAGGAAAAAACAGTTGGGCTAGATATTTGGACTAAAACTTAAAAAAAAAAAAAATTTAATTGGGCCGGGCGGAAAGTAGGCTCAAAAAATAAGTTTGGGGTAGAGTTGGACTAAACTTAAAAATAAAAAAACTTGAGACCGGGCCAAAGTAGAGCAAAAAAAAAAAAAAAATTGAAACGGGCTAAAGAGCCAAGGCCCAGGTCAAACACTGACCTTTGTAGATGAACAGTGCGTCAAATGTTGGACTAAACTAAAAAAAAAAAAAAAAAAAAAGACTTGGGCCGGGCCAAAAAAAAAAAAAACTTGGGACGGGCCCAAGTCAAACACTTCTTATTTTTAGCGAAAGAAGTGCGGGTCGGAGGGATTATAAAAGTTTTTTTTTTTGGGCCAATGAAAGTAAAACATGTGGAAAAAAAGGAAAAAAAGTTGGGCTAGATGTTGGACTAAACTTAAAAAAAAAAAAAATTAATTGGGCCGGGCGAAAGTAGGGCCAAAAAAGTTGGAGGTAGGTGTTGGACTAAACTAAAAATAAAAAAATACTTGTGCCGGGTCAAAAGGTTGAGGCAAAAAAAAAAAAATAAAATTAAACGGGATAATGAGCCCTAAGGGCCCCAGGTCAAACACTTGATCCACTGTAGATGAACATTACGGTGGTCAATTGTTTGAGATTGTATTATTGATAGATGTGTTAGGATTATGGGCTGACAAGGGTTATTGTTGGTAGTGGGCCGAATTATAAGCATTTGGGAAATGGGCGCTCTATTATCTCTTGAGTTGGGCCTTGACTAGTTTTGTAGTTGAGTGGGCCATGTCTGTTTATTAAATCGGTGTGTTATTAAAGAAAGTGGGCCGAATGTTGTTAATGATGGGTTTATGGTAGGCCGGTTATAACAAATTGAATGTAGGCCGATATTTGTTGTGTGTTGGAATGTGTCGTGATTTGATAATTGATGGGCTGAGTTTGTAATGAACCTGGATATAAAATTACCGATAATTGTTTCGTATTATATCTATATACTATATTCGGAATAAAACGCTGCCGTTTTGGCAGCTTTGCTACAGTAACCGACCAAATTGGTCCTCATTTGGACGGGCCCATTTGGCAAATTTTTTTTTTTTTAGAGAATGTAAAAAAAACCGCTCGGCATAAAATAGAAAAAAAAAAACTACAAAAATATTGACTTATTCAGATAAAAAAATACTCGCAACTTGAGAGCCACAACACTATTAAGCCCTATAAAAAAAAATTATTAAAAAACATGAGACGAAAAGATAAACCCGCAACAATAAAAATAGAAAAAAAAATAAAAAATAAAATTTTAACGCAAAAATTAACCCGCACTATTAAACATGAGACCGAAAAAATAAACCCGCACAAAATACAATTAAAAAAACAGCCCATGCAGTAAGCAGCGCATTCTCATTTAAAGCCCCATGTTTCCCATAAATTAATATTAAAAAAACGTATAACAAAAAAGAAGCCTTTAAACATAAGCACCGCACAATAAGCCCTCTAAGGGAAAAAAAATAAATAAACGCAAATTTTTAAAAAAATGGACCAAAAGTGTTATACCCGGTAAAGATAGTGGACCAAAATTGTAGTTTTCTCTAAATTCAGTATTACCTTTTTAGAAATCCATTTATTTCCATTATTGTTTTTCAAATGGAAACATTAACCGAAAATTGATGAAAAAAAATAGAAGCATGCAAGCTTATCACTGAAAAACAAATTTTATATCTCAAACAATAATTATATATATATATATATATAATAAAGCGGTTAAAACGCTGCCATTTTTGGCAGCTCCGCTACAGTAACCGGCCCAATGGGCTCCCAATTTGGGCCGGCCCATTTGGCAAAAAAAAAATTGTAGGCAATGTAAAAAAAACCGCTCGGCATAAAATAGAAAAAAAAACTACAAAAATATTGACTTATTCAGATAAAAAAATACTCGCGACATGAGGCCCAACACATAAGCCCATATAAAAAAAACAAACTATTAAACATGAGACCGAAAAAATAAACCCGCACAAATAAAAAATAGAAAAGAATAAAAATAAAATTTTAACGCAAAAATTAACCCGCACTATTAAACATGAGACCGAAAAAATAAACCCGCACAAAATACAATAAAAAAACGCCCTGCAGTAACGCGCGATTCTCATTTAAAGCCCATGTTCCCATAATATAAGAAAAAAAAAAACTATTAAACATGAGGCCGGAAAAATAAAACCGCACAAAATAAAAAAAATAATGTCTCGCGTAGAATAAAACGACGTAGTTTTGTTCCACACGCTACAGTGCTCGGCCCTTTGGGCTCCCAATTTGGGCCAACCCATTTGGCTTCTTCTTTTTTGAAGGCAATGTAAAAAAAACCGCTCGACACAAAATAGAAAAAAAAATTACAAAAATATTGACTTATTAAGATAAAAAAAAAATTTACAAATATCAAAAAATATCCACGACATGAGACTAAACACATGAGACCAAACACATAAGCCCATATAAAAAAAGAAACTATAGCACAAAATAAAAAATAAAATAAAAAATTGCTCAGCACAAAATAAGAAAAAAATTTACAAAAGTATTGATTTATTCAGATCAAAAAATACCCACGACATGACGCCCAACACATAAGCCCATATAAAAAAAACTGTTAAACATAAGACAGGAAAAAAAAGTCGCACAAAATACAAAAAAGAAAAAAAAATTAACGCCTCGCATCAACGCGCGGGCAGTCATGCATAACACATATTTACCCAAATCTTATAAAAATCTATGATAAAATAAACACCGCCCCGCAGCAACGCGCGGTCAACTACGCTTGTTAAAACTATATTAGGCTAAATGACTCACTTGGGATAAGTATTGCCATATTTAGTTGTTTATGGATACATGGAAGCTTGTTTATTGGAGTCCTATCATCTCAACCAAAAGTTTATACAAATTGGTGTATAAATTGATTAACTTGGACTAAATATTTGAGATTAAATGCTTATCGGTTATATTCGAGGTTTGAAATGACAAAGTGACAATGTGACGAGACCGGGATCGATGCTTATAAAGAATCATGGAATTTAATTTGTAATGGCTAGATTTGGAATTATTTTTTCTGAGTGACTACGGAGTTGATCGGGTATCACTTATTTGAGATTGAAGTGGCATTTTACGAAAGCGTGTACTTATTTTATCTTGAAGTCGGGATTTAGTCATTCATGATTGGTTGGATGCATGACTTTCAAAGATAACTTGCTCGGGCTTAAGATTTTGGATGAAGACTTGGGTTATCTAGTTACCAGCAGTCGGGGTGGTTGGTTGAATACCTGGTTAACTATCACTTAAAGGAGATACGTTGTAGTTCTCAGTGTCACACGCTGAAGACGTTGTGGATAATCACAAGCGGTGATGAAAGTCTCATACTTTGTCTGGTGGGAGAGATTTGTCCATCCGGGACTTAATTGACTTTGGTGTGACAATTGTTTTTCATCACTATCATGGAGGAAGAAAAGTGCATATTCGGGACTTAATTGACTCTGGTGCTATGATTTCGATGTCGTGAAAGGGGTAAGTATTGAGTACTTAGAGATTTGAATGGTGCACAAATTCTCTAAACCATTTCGTCCAACATAAGTGCAAGCTTAAGTCACAAGAACGAGGAATTCTACTTCAGTTTCAAGTTTGATCTATCGGGTTCACTCCATCAGTGGTAAACATACGGTGGACTTGATTTTGTTTTATGTAGTTCTTGTTTCTTAACCAAAGGTTTATACAAATTAGTGTATAAAGTGGTTAACTTGAACTAAATTTTCAACTTTGGTTCATCGGGTTTACTCCATCAGTGGTCACTTCAAATAACCTACAAAACGGTTGGTAAAAAAGATAGTTAGAGAAAGTTTATGAGTAGAGATCTGATTAGCAGTTGATTCTCACAGGATAGATTTGAGCTAATTTATTCCTTACACAAGTATTCAAGTATATATGCGTACAAGGTTTTGCTGATTCTGAGGTATCAAAACCAGCAAGGGGGAGGAAGACACACCCTTGAGCCTTTGCCTTTCTTCTTCTTGAAAGCATGTGTAAGTCATCTTTCTTGAAAATCTTTTGGTTAGGCAATGCCGGGAAGACTAATGTCATAACTGCATAGATAATCAGAGCTTTAACTTGTGGCTTTTTGTAACACCCCCAAAATCAGGTAGCAGCGGAATGGTAACATTGGGGTGCTACGTCAAAGTACAACAATCAAGATATAGGAAA
>BQNB010169465.1:0-13778 GCA_026074375.1 Tanacetum coccineum | reverse complement strand
AAGTGTCACAATCTTGTGTGAATTATTTTCTTCTTGACCTTCCTCATCGCGATGATTCTATGTTATCGTTGTACATTAAATGTTCAACGGATGAGTCGATATGTTATCGTTGTACATTAGATGTTCAACGGATGAGTCTATATGTTATCGTTGTACATTAGATGTTCAACGGATGAGTCGATATATTATCGTTGTACATTAGATGTTCCCGCCCAAAACTCCCGCCTAAAACTCCCGCCAAAAACTCCCGCTAAATGCTCCCGCCAAAAACTTATGCCAAAAAAGCATATACTAACACAACCACAAACATATCACACATTCTTACCATCATAACCACAAAAAGATGGTGAATATGGTGCCACATGAAGCTTTTGCGTGTAGGTGTGCAGAAGGAGATGTAGTTCTTCGACAATCATATAAACCTAAGAGTTACGGTAAACTATACTATGCATGTCCAAAATCAAAGGTGAACAATCACATGTTTTTTATTTGTGTAATATATAAATATTGAGGTTAGTTGTTAAAAGAATTGATTTCTTTACTATTTAACAGCCTCCGAAACATTTTGGATGTGGATTTTTTTATGGAAAGAGACCCGACTTCGTGAATTGATAAGTTCTCCTGGAGCTCCATCGACTCCAAGTTACTCTGCAGGACATTCAACACCTCCAACCTATTATTCTGGACCTTCAACACCTACAAACTATTCTCTAGGATCTTCAACACCTACAAACTATTCTCTAGGATCTTTAAGAAATAGAGTGTGCTCAAACTGCAAGCACTTGTATGGAAAGATAAGTGTACTCAAGGCAACAATGGAAATGCATATGCATCCGAAACAACATACAGTTAATTCGGTTGCACTATTTCAAGAAGTTCTCAATGAAATGGAAAAACTTGATTTGGAGTAGTTTGTCATGTGCAATGTAATTCGTATGATTTCGAGTAGTTTGTCATTTGCAATGTAATTCGTATGATTTTTTTATTGTATGTGAAGACTTTGTTTAAACTTTGATGATATTAATGTGTTTATGTATAACGATATGAATGTGTTTATGTATAACGATATCACCTTAAAAACGTATATATATTTTTTGTTAAAATATACGGAATATCGGACCGAAACAAATCTAAAAAACGTAGTTTAATTAAAAGTCAACAAAGTCAAACGTTTTCCCCGGCGAAATTATTTTATAAAAAATAATTTTAAATAATATATTTTTTAAATATTAATTATTAAAAACTCTAGTTTTTTAATAAATATAGTTTTGATATATTAATAAAACTTTTAGTAAAAAATATAGTTTTGATATATTTGTGATAAATATATCAAATTTATAATTTTTTAATAAAACGTTCCCCGGCGACATGTCGCCGGGGAAAGTGTCTTTTTATTTTTGATATATTTGTGATATATTAATAAAACTTTATAATTTTTAATAACACTTTCCCCAGCGACATGTCGCTGGGGAAACATTTGTCCACGTCACAGCAAACGTAATTAACACTAATTATCTTTTATAAAATAATCAAACGAATCCCCAGCGACATGTCGCCGGGGAAAATTAAGCGGGAAAATTTCCCGCCCCGTTTTACGTAGAAATATTTGGTCAAATTTTAACGAGCTTATCCCCGGCGACATGTCGCCGGGGAAAAGTTACGAATACTTTGACCAAATTTTCTACGAGAATTGGTGCCACGTAGGATCTATTTTTGTCGTTTAGTGCACATTCCCCAGCGACATATGTCGCTGGGGAAAAGTTCGTCACCTGTTCTCCTATTTCTTGTAGTGGATGAAGAGGTCTAAGAACTTCTAAACCATAGTGAGCATTCATTTTAAACTTATGTGACATGAACAGGTTCAAGATGTTAAACCTTTTCATAATTTAATGCTTGTGTTATATGAGATGTTTATAATGTTTTAAGACTTTTTTTTAGTAGAATAAGGATTATAAAACAAAAAGGTTTAAAATTTAATGGTATTAAACAACTATAGACCTTTGAAAAGGTTTATCAGAGTGAATGGCCTAATCAATAGGCAATTTCGTAAAATAGTAAATATAATAAAACTTTGATAAGTGAGGATTTATCATAAGAATAGTCCTCAACTGTTTCTAGCTAGATTTTCTGAATCCCATCTAAAATGATAAGGCATTTTTTTTAATTTTCACAATGGTATTTAACTCTTTTGTGAGGTCTGGTTGCAACATTTTTCCTCTACCAGTCATGTAAAAATTGTGAAAATTTTATTTTCTTACAAACTTGTAAGCAAAATCATCCGCTCGTGTTCAAACATATAATGAGGTTTCAAAGTCGTAGAAACCGAAAAAACCGACCGAAACTAGAAACCGATGGTTCGATGTTTAATTTTTCAAAAACCAAAAAATTTCGGTTCGGTTTTGGTTTTTGACCAAAAACCGAACAGTAAAAACCAAACCGAACCAAATCAGTTTTATAATAATATATAATTAATATAATATAAATAAATAAATAATAAATCAAAATTTTAAATTCATATTCATTTTGTGGATGAAATTATATTATATATATTATATATATTATCTTAATGTTAATATATATATATATATATATATATATATGTGTGTGTGTGTGTGTGTGTGTGTGTGTGTTTGTCGTGTACGTGTGTTTACTTGACAATATATCGTTACATATATGACAATGATCATACTATGTGTATTTTCACATGAATGTGTGTGTCTCTCATTTATATGTGTATAAATGTAGAAATTTGTGTCAACATTATTATGGTCATTTTGAAAAAAAAATTAGAAAAAATATCCAATTTTATACGTAAAACAAGTTTTTTAATATAAATTTTCCACAACCAAATATAAACGGTTTGAAACTGAAAAAACCGAAAAACCGAACCGCAAAAACCAAGAAACCGAAAAAACCGAACCGCCAAAAACCGAGCGGTTTCGGTTTTTGATTTTATAAAAACCGAATATTTCGGTTCGGTTTCGGTTTTAGCCAAAAACCGACCCAAACCGAACCGTGCACACCCCTAAATAAATGATATCATGAGTATGGTTCTTTTCAATCATTTAGTGTCAATACAGTTAGTTTAGGAGAACCGCACAATTAGTTGATGTAAGAAAACTGATTATTACTTATCATTCTTCAAATGATAAAGAGCATAATTATGTTCAATTCGTTACTTGCAACTTTGAACTTTTAGCTTACTGATTGTAGTTCGTTGCAGGTAAGGAATGAACTTGAACGACTTTTGGATGATGATAATGATATGGCTGATCTGTACTTATCACGAAAGCTATCTTCAGCTTCACCAGTAAGTGGGTCAGGGGCTGCTAGTTGGTTTCTTGGGTCACCTACTATTGGTTCAACAATATCTAGAGCTAGCAGGGCAAGTGTGACGACCGTTCATGGAGATGAGAATGATGTTGAGGAGCTTGAGATGCTTCTAGAGGTTATAACTTACAATTTTCACACCGGGGATATTATTCCCAATTCTTCTTTTGAGCTGAATTTTTTTGTAGCTTAATAGGCTTTTTGTATGCGTTTCAGGCGTACTTCAAGCAGATTGATGGAACGTTAAACAAGTTAACAAGTGTGAGTGATTTTTGTTCGTTAGAATTCTCCAACCGCACACAAATATATCAATATATGCTTGCATTCTGTCTGCTTAAAACCTGTATGTTAACTAAACCTATTGCGTAAAATTCTAGCGATTTTCTTAATACTGATATTTATGTTCTATATCATAAATATCATGACTCATGAGATTGATACAGTTGTTATCATATACCATATTGGCAAAGTTTACGCCAATATTACCTATTTGCCCTTTAGCGACCCTTAAGAAGTAATGTTATTATTGACCGATTTTGATTTACAAGACTCTGTTTGGTTATATTTGGGATTTCACATAATTGTCAACAATTATGAGTTTTCAGTTTACACTTAAAAGCATGTGTAGTGCATGTCAGGTCAATATGGCATGTCAGCTATATTCATTTGTACTCAAACGTGTTTTACGGGGTAAAACCCTTTACCCAAAAAGAAAGAAAAATAAAATTGTTCCCGTTTATTTTGGACGGAAAGTAAGTTAGAAAGAAGAGGTAATGAGACATTATGATTAACTCTCTAAGAAATTTTTTTCGCAGCTGGGTAATTATATTGACGACACAAAAAATTACATCAACATCCAGGTATGCATAAGGCAGTGCACCTTTTTAGTTTATTCGATTACTTACAGGGTATGATTCTGAAACCGTTATCATTTTCTAATACAGCTTAGCGATCGTAGAAATCAGCTCATTCAGGTATGTTATATTCTATGCTTTTCTGTACATTAACTGTTTTCTTCTACTGGAGGATAAGCTCATTCTTATTCTATTTATGAACGCAGCTGGAACTCTTTACAGGCTCACGAAATACATGCATGCAGATTTATAGTTTAGTGACTGCTATATTTGGCATGAATATACCTTATAAGTGGAATCAAGATCATGGCTACATGTTCAAATGGGTGAGTGTAAAAGTTTTAAATGAACATGCCAGTTGAGTGACGTATATTTCTGTTCCAAAATATTGACATATATTATTATGTCATGAATCGTGACAGGTGGTGATTCTGTCGGGTGTATTCTCTGCTGTTGTCTTTCTTCTGATTGTTTCCTATGCTCGTTTAAAAAGGCTCGTTTGATCTTAAATTTTATAAAGAAAGTCCCTCATGGATACTGATTTCTAAATCCTTGCACATGTTTTTCAGGTACGACTTTATAGTCGCTTCATTTTTATTTTAGTTCTCCTTAAATTTCAATACAACTAAAGAGAAGCGATACAAACTTGAGGTCGAATTGTAACCTGGGATGGTATAATCTTTAAATGAATATCTAAAGTAACATATTTTGCTACCTTTGTACTTTTTCTGGGTGACCCCACAATGGCATGTTTGAATTCTTATCAGCTCTTTGTTAATCATGGTTCACTTCCATTCTCTATGATTTTTAAGGTGGTATGAGTGCAGTTGTAAATCTAGCTGTTAATTGTATTAAAGAATGCTAGAACAATGATCATTTTGGTGCCCTCTGTGGTATGAGATGAGATAATCCTTAATGGGGAGCCGGGTCAACTGGTGCTAAAATTCAAATGTCCCTAAAGTTGTACATTCATGAATTTATCGGTGTTATCATTTATTTTCTTAATCTGTGGCGCAAAGTGACTAATCAATAATTCAAAATATAGTTCTGTTGAGTATGAGAATCGATTAGGTCATGTAAACTTAGACTATCAAAGTTAGGTGCGACTAATTATAAAATGGTTGTGGGTTCAAGTCCTGCTTAGAACGTCGTGAGATAGATTTGTGGTTTATATAATGTGAGATAGTTACTTGCCGTTGTAAAAAAAAAAAATTATGTAGTACAAATTGGATAGTATTTACCAGAGTCCAATTGCCAAAGGTTCAATGTGTGCAAGTGAGAGCTGAGTGCCGTGCGATGCAACAACCGGTCTTAGGATTCTTAATCAAACTATGTTTTCTTGTAACTACACTTACAATCTTGAACAATGTGTCAGATATCCGATATGGCGTATCCAAATCAGTGGATACATCATATACAAAAGATGCCAAAAAGTCAATTAAAGTCAACTGAAGCTCGATAAGGCATAGCCAGTTTAATTTTTTGTGATATGTCGTATCCATGGTTAAAGACGCACGTGTATTATCTTGATTATTTTATCGGATAATCATTCATATATCCGACGACATGGCGTATCCATTTTATGGATACACCTTATCCACTATGAGTTTTGAGAGATTTTTTAATACAACCCTAAAACGATTTTAAAATTATCATTTTTTAAGCCTAGACGAATCAAGGCTTCCCCCACTCTCGAAGAACATTATTGGAGATCTCCAACACCATGAAGAACTTCCTTTTATTAACTCCTTTGTTATGTTGAAGATCATAGACTAACATCTCTTTGTGTTAGCCTAGTTATGACTTTATTTGTTTTACGATTTATATTCCACATGTAAAAAAGTTGACATGCATGTGGTTAGACTCATTGACTAGCATCTAGAAAAGTTAGTGGTTTACATGCCACATTTCCACAACAGCAAAATAATCGAATCATGATATCTCGCTTTTAGGAGATTTATGAAATTTATACTAAAAAGAGCACAAGTTAATTACTACGTATATCCCAATGGAGAAAAGTTAGAATTAATTACAAATTGGGTATATGTTAGCAAATAAGCAACTTACCAAGCCAAAATAAACTTAGAAATAAGCCATACTGATTACTAATTATTGGCTATACCGGAAATCATGTGAGGTGTGCTAGAGAAGCAAACGATTACATATATAATACACATGCGTTCGATCTGATAATGATGTTTACCAACTACCACATGATGCCGTTGACTTGTGCCAGTCTCTAAAGAAATTATGAATTTTATTAACAAAAAATACTCAAATCTCAATTTGAGTATTAAGAAGAACAACCAACTAATCTCAATTAGATAACAAATACAATCCACTACTGCTAATTAGGTATGGATCAATAATATATCTTGATTATTGTTCTATTACAACAGAAACTAAGATCAAGATGCTTTACGAATTAGGGTTTACAATTTTTAGAGAGAGAGAGTAGAGACAGTTTGGAGAGAGAGAATGATTAGCAAAAGTGAGAAAGAAGCTGGTAAAGACCAGCATTTATACTACTTTGACCACACCGACTTGAAAGTTTCCTCACATGCCAAAAGAAGCCCTTCATCTTTCAACCTTTATCCATCTTGAGTATAAACACTTTATATGCCTAAACTAAAAATAGAAAAAGAACATAATAAGTCCCTTAACATATATGTTTACCTATTGACACTATATAACTCAATATCCCCCATTAGTCTCAACCTGATAAACATCAAACATACCAAGTTTTTTAACCAACTCCAAATGCTGATGTGTATCCAATCCTTTAGTAAGGATATCTATAATTTGATTTGTAGAATCCACTTTAACAGTTTTAACTACACTTTTTAAAATCTTTTCTCTTACAAAATGTAAGTCAATTTCAAGATGTTTTGTTCTTTCATGAAAAACTAGATTTACAGCTATCTTAATAGCTGAATTACTGTCACAGTGAAGTGAAACAGGTAAAAGTTTTTCAATTTATAAATCTTTTAAAATTTTCAAAATCCATATTACTTCACTGGTTACTGAAGCAAGAGCTCTATACTCTGCTTCAGTTGAAGACTTAGAGAGAGTATTTTGTTTCTTACTTTTCCAAGAAACAAGAGGATTATTAAGAAATACACAATACACAGTAACAGATTTTCTTGTAACAATGCATTTAGCCCAATCAGCATCATCAGAATAAGCATTAAGAAACATACCAAAAGTCTTAGTAATATGAATTCCCAAACCTGGACAGCTCTTGAGATATCTTAATATCTTAAAAGCAATCTTAAGATGAGAAGTCAAATAAGAATGCATAAACTGACTCAAGCAATGCACAACATAAGAAATATCTAGCCTAGTATTGGTTAAGTAAATCAACTTTCCCATCAATTTTTGATAATCAGTTATATTCTCAAGTAAAGGATCTTTAACACTAGCTTCGAATTCATTAGATATCACAAGCTTAGACATAAGAGGAGTTTTAACAGGTTTACATGCAAGCATACCATACTCAGATAACAAATCAAGAACATACTTTCACTGATTGAGACAAATACCTTTATCAGTATCCACAACTTCAATTCCATGAAAATATTTAAGTTTACCTAAGTCTTTAATCATAAACTTAGACTTGAGAAACACTTTAAACTTCTCAATCTCAGAAATACTATTACCAGTAATGATAATATCATCCACATAAACCAAAGAAAGAAATACCCCCTTATCTGACTTAGTATATAAAGAATAATCAGACTTACTCTGACTAAACCCATTTTCAATAGAAGTAGAAGTCAACTTAGCATTCCACTGTCTAGGAGCCTGTTTTAATCCATATAAAGAATTTTTAAGTCTCCAAACCTTATTATTAGAAGGAAAATATCCTTCTGGTGGCTTCATATAAACCACTTCCTCAAGTTCACCATATTAAAAAGCATTAGTCACATCAAGTTGAAACACAGGCCATGACATACACACAACAATATTCAACAAGCATCTAACAGTTACCATTTTAACAACATGAGAGAAAGTCTCTTCATAGTCAATACCTTCTTTTTTTTTACTAAAACCCTGAGAAACTAATCTAGCGTTATATCTATCTATCTCACCACTAGACTTAAACCTGATCTTATAGATCCATTTACTTCCTATGGCTTTTCTTCCCTCAGGCAACTCTACAATTTCTTATGTGCCATTTCTAAGTAAAGCATTCATTTTTTGATTCATAGCATCAGTCCAGTGAGGATATTTAGAAGCTTCAAAATAAGTTTTAGGTTCTCTGGTTTTATTAAGTTGAGTTACAAAACATAAATTTTCAGAATTTAGTATTGAATAACCAACATATTTCCAATACCATATTTGACTTTTGATTCAACAACAAAATCATTGTAATTTTTTCGAAAGACACTTTGTCTAGAAGACCTTCTAACATTTTGAACTCCTTGAGATGAACTTGGATTTTGATCCAAAATACCCTCAGAAAAAAAAACATTTTTTTCAAGTGTGGCAACCTCCTCATTCTGTGTGGCAACTGATTCATCACTGTTATCAGCATCATTTCCATAATCAATTGGAAAATCAGCAGTGTTGATATTGCTACCAAACACAGAAGAGCTGCTACTATCACTCTTATCTTTATTCAGACCATTAGCTACTCTGTCATCATCATTGGGTATCTCAGGATATTCAATATCAAAAAAGTTTATATGATTAACATCTTGAAAAACATTTGCAGAATCATTTTTTTCAACTTCAGAATCCTTAAAAGGAAAAATATTCTCAAAAAACTTAACATCCTTGAAAAAATGAACTGATGTTTATCAAGACTATATAACCTATATGATTTTTAAAATTAGAATATCATATCATAACATATTTTTAGATCTGCTGCTAAACTTGTCATTATTGTTAACAATGGTAGCAAAACACAAGCAGCCAAACACTCTTAAATGAGAGAGAGTAAGACATTTTTTATATATCATTTCATAGGGAGACTTTCCATTTAGCATAGAAGAAGGGAGTCTGTTAATAAGATAAGTAGCAGTTAGAATACATTCAGTCCACAACTTTAAAGGTATTCCCCCTGAAACATAAGAGATCTAGCAACATTCAAAAGATGACTATGTTTCCTCTTAGCAATTCCATTTTTGTTGTGGAATATACACACAAGAAGTTTGATGAATTATCCATTTATCATAACAGAGTTTGGTTACAGTTTGATTAACAAATTCAATACCATTATCACTTCTAAAAACTTTAATTTTTCTTTTAAATTGATTTTCAATCAAATTATAGAATATAGTTATAAAGTGAGGAACCTCATCTTTAGATTTAATCAAATATACCCAAACAGCTCTAGTGTAATCATCCACAACAGTCAAAAAATATCTGAACCCCTCATAACTTGTAACCTTATAAGGCCCCCATAAGTCTAAATGAACAAGATCACCCAAACTCTTAGAAGTATGATCACTTAATGGAAAATGTTCTCTAGTTTGTTTAGCCCTTTGATAAATTTCACAACAACCAATATTATCTTTTTTATCAATCTGTAAATAATCTTTTAAAACATTCAAAACAGGCTCTGCAAGATGACCAAGTCTGTAGTGCCAAGCATGCTGAGACAACAAACATTGGTATCTAAGAGTACTATTATTACTTTTAATACCTTGGTTATTATAGTAGTACAATCTTTCACATTGATCACCAATCTCTAGAACGTTTTTAGATTTAAATCCTTCAAGAAATAACATCTATTCTCATCAAAGGCAACAATTACTTTATTCTCTTTAGCCAATTTATGAACAAAAATCAAAGTAACACAATATTCAGGAATAACCATCACATCAAACAGAGTTAAGCCATTAGATAACCTGATATTCCAAATCTTAGAAATATAAGCCTCTGTCCCATTAGGATGACCCACTTTAATTCTAAGATGAGAAATGTCAATAACATTATCTAATTCCTTATCAGTGTAAGTCATATATTGATTTGCCCATGAATCAACAATTTTACCATTACTAACAAGTTTTGGTTTAAAATTTATGTTAGACAAAAAAAAATTAAAATTTTTATAAAAATAAAACTGTTATTAAAGTAAGTACGTGCCATATTAGCCTGCATATTTTTTCCAACTTTATTGTCTTTGATGAGAGAGATAAGAGTGGCCATTTGTTCATCTGTAAACCCAGAAGATGAACTAGACCCAACAGAATTATTATTAGAAATATTTTTCCTTTTAAAGGTCTTATTAGACTTCTTCTATCCAAAATTAGAAAGATACCCAATGATCTTAAAACATCTATCAATTGTATGCCTATTAAAACCACAGTTCTCACAAATTACACCTGATTTTGAGATGAACCAAAAACCTGATTCCTTTGAGTGAAACCAGAAGTCCGATTCCTTTGAAAATTATTTCTTTTAGGCACATTTGATACAAATGCAGAAGCTTGATTCCTTTGAGAGGAACCAGCAATACTACCAGCAGCAACTTTGTGAGATTCCTCACTAGAGATGGTAGCATACGCACTTCTAACATTAGGTAAAACCTTTCTAGATAAAATAGAGCTTCTAATTTGCATATAAGAATCATCTAATCCTATAAGAAATTGCAGTAACTTTAACAACTGATTATGTTTCTTAAAACTTTCAAAACCATTGCAAACACATTTAGGCAACTCAATCATAGCATCATACTGTTTCCACAAAGCATTCAATTTATGATAATAATCAGCAATAGAAGAACCATTATGCTTAAGAGTACTAATCTGATGATGTAAACCAAACATTATTGACCCATCAACCTTATCATAAGTTTCTTTTAATTCTTCCCAACATGTTTAGCCCTTTTTGAAAATATTTGTCTCAAGAATAGTTCTTCTGATATTGAATTCAGAATCCAATCTAAAACATTTGCATTAACCCTATCCCATTGTTTACCAAGAATTTCATCTGTATTAGAACTTTTACATGTTTCATCAATAAAACCAACCTTATTTTTTCCTTCTAAAGCCAAAAGCATAGCACAAGATCATACTTGATAATTCTCAGTTCCTTTCAATTTTATTGAAACAACAGTTAAAGCAGTAGTATCATTATGATATAAATGTAATGGATCACTAATATCTAATTTACTTATTCTAGTAACAGTATCAGTATCAGAATCCTGAACATCA
Organism: Tanacetum coccineum; assembly: GCA_026074375.1. Classification (NCBI taxonomy): domain Eukaryota; kingdom Viridiplantae; phylum Streptophyta; class Magnoliopsida; order Asterales; family Asteraceae; genus Tanacetum; species Tanacetum coccineum. The sequence goes on along the minus strand of BQNB010169465.1, from coordinate 2,431 downwards.
TCATCACGATCAGAATTAACAAGAGAATTATGCACAGAATTATGAACACACATGATGAATAACAAGAACAATTAGAAATTAAAAAAACAAATAAGAAGAAAGGAAGAAGAAAGTTCCCAGGCTTTCACACCACTCAAGGTGACAGATCAAGGGCAGACAGACTCAATTAACACTAGTAAGAGAGAGATAAAGAGGTGTCACGTAGCTTTAAATGATATACAACGGAAATCAATACCAAACCGACTATCATCTTGATTAACTTAGTCAAGAGGGCTAGCAGATTAATAAGCAACAATCCACACCCAATCACCAAGATCCACAAAACCCTAGTTCCTCAAATTAGAGCAAAATAAACCCAGAACTTCTAAAACCAGTGATTAAACTATTTTAACCACAAGAAACCAGCAGAGAGAGTATATCTATAAAAATCAAACTGAAACCCTAAATTTTCAAAATTAGGGTTTATACAAGAAACCAACATATCTGTGCAATTAAACCACATATCTAACCAAAAAATTGTTTTAATTGAAAACAGATTGATTAATTTTGAAAAACCCCCAAATTTTATAAAACCCTAATTTTTTTATAAATCGATTTCAGAGCAACCTGGCTCTAATACCATAAAGAAATTATGAATTTTAATAAAAAAAATACTCAAATCTCAATTTGAGTATTAAGAACAACAACCAACTGATCTCAATCAGATAACAAATACAATCCACCACTGCTAATCAGGCATGTATCAATAATCTATCTTGATTATTGTTCTATTACAATAGAAACTAAGATCAAGATGATCTACGAATTAGAGTTTACAATTTTTAGAGAGAGAGTTGAGAGAGTTTAGAGAGAGAGAGAATGATTAGCAAAAGCAAGAAAGGAGCTGGTGACCAGCATTTATACTACTTTGACCACACTGACTTGAAAGTTTCCTCACATGCCAAAAGAAGCCCTTCATCTTTCAACCTTTATCCATCTTGAGTATAAACACTTTATATGCCTAAACTATAAATAGAAAAAGAACATAATAAGTCCCTTAACATATATGTTTACCTATTGAGACTATATAACTCAATAGTCTCGCCTAGTCGTTTACATAACACTAAAATAAAAAAGCTATAACATCGCTACAAGACCAAACCCTCCAAAGAACATTCCTATAATTTGGAGGCAGGTTTGTATAAAACTGTCTATTGTCTGATATGACATTTATACATGCCTCAAACTAAACCTCGTGGTAGAGTCCATAATGAAAAAGTACACCAATATGTTGTACACAATGAACGTGGAGAAGGTATCACTGGGCCTTAATCGGTGTCAAAACAAGGTGCATAGAAATTTCAAGCTTGGGATGCAGTAAATACAAATAACTTGATAAACCTAACTCATTGCATAATGTAGATCATTCAGGTGCATATTTGTTGGAATTAATGATATATATCATAAGTTAAACTTGTACCTATCTAGTTTGTAAATATTAGTTAGTCTAAGGACCTATTAGTATTTAGTATTATTATGTAAATAAAGTGTGTCAAGAGACACAATGCATCGACAGTTTGGGACAGTTACAAATGAACCATTATGTTGGTTCATTCACACCCATTCAATGCATATAAATATGCAGATTGTCATTGTAAAACATTATCCCAATTAATGTAACTATTAAGTATCTTTCTTCCTATCTATTATCAGTGTTCTGTCTTTATTTTTTGCACATACATATACATATTGTTTGCTGGTTTATTATGAGGATCAGGAATGGATTCTATTTTGGAGAATCAAGTAATAAGAAGACACGGAAGATAGGGGGAAGATACCATCAAATGTTGGGTTAATCTTGACATTAGAAGAAAACAAACTTTAGTGTGAAATATGTAAAATAGAATAGTTTGGGTAAGAACCTGTAAATATGAAGGGTTGTGTTGGTTGACTGTAACCAACCGCCACCAACCGCTAGTAACCGCTGACCGAACCATCACAATGGTTCAAGTGGCACCCGTTGAACAACTATATATATGTGTACTCAATCATTGTAATTTTTCAATCAATCAATAATATTCAGTTTCTTTTATCTATATTTGTGTATCCTTCTGCTACTAGTTTCTGTCCCAATCTTTCTGTCATACACTGTTGATGTATTATGGAATTCTATGTTGGAGAATCGAGTAATCATAGGAGTAGGGGACGAATGGAACAACAATGGCATCAGAGCCAAAGGAATCATCAAGGCGATGAAGGCTCATGGATTAATCGCAAGTTAAACAACATACGTTTGAAGAAATTGCACGACATCAACAAGATTGGAATTCTGGAATTGAAACTAGAAAACCGAAACAAGGAAGAACTCAAAGCAAAAAGATTGAAGAAAGTAAGATGCTACAAGTGCAAAGAAAAGGGACACTTTGTCAATAATTGTCCAGTATGGAAGAAA
>BQNB010169463.1:0-13778 GCA_026074375.1 Tanacetum coccineum | reverse complement strand
TGATTTGTTTGCTATAAAGGGTTTTTAGGATTTAGAAAAATTGGAATTGATTTGTGGATTTGTTGTTGGTATAGACATGGACTTACTTGAGTTTGACCCGGTCAACTCGGGAAATACTGAGTTGACTCGGTTTAGGTTGTAGGAGCAAACCGCCATGGCACCAAACCGCCACGATTAACTCCAACAGCCACCACTAAGCAAACCGCCATGGTGGTGGATTAACCAAACCGCCACCACCAATCAGCCACTGCCAAACCGCCACACCATCAAACCGCTACCAAAAGGAGAAATGGACAACTCAAACCGCCGTTTACAAAAAAATTGGGCAGCGGTTTGTTTAGACATGACCATGAAAAGTTAGTCTTCTTAAACCTGTATACCAAACCGCCACTACCAAATCGCTACGGCAAACCGCCACGGTGGTCAAACCGCCGGTAGTATAGTACTTTTGTACTTTTTTTCCTGAATTTCAGGATCTGTGTTTTTTCTTTTTTGCCAAACAGCTATGAAGAAACCCAGAAATAAATAAGCTCGAAAATTGTATTTTAAGTACAAAACATAGCAGATTTGAACCAGTATGAATACATAAACATATACTAACATATTAAAACCATTTTCATGACTTTCACAAGAAAAAAAACACACAAAAAAAATCAACAATATGACCAGATCTGAACAGTAACCGAGACAACAAACACATGATACAATACACCCCTGCAGCTCTGATGCCAATTGTTAATAATAAGATATCACTAACAAAAGACGATTCAGAGGTCGGGGAGGATAAAAGAAACGCTTAGCCATATTATTGAATGAGAGTAGAAGGAAAGATGTGTATGTGATGGAAGAGAGAGAACACACACACACACAACTTATGAGATATTACAAAAATGAATCCTCACCCCTCCATGGAAGTATGGAGGGGGTATTTATAGTCCAAACACAACTAAACTATCCTAAATAGTCTAATCTAGTCCCTGCGTGTTTGACTATTAATGAACTAATGTAATTTCGTGTAAGTCAACATATTTTAAGGCTAACACATTCACCCTATCCCACTGTTTACCAAGAACCTCATCTGTATTAGATCTTTTACAAGAACCATCAATAAAACCAATCTTATTCTTTCCTTCTAAAGCCAAAAGCATAGCACAAGACCATACTTGATAATTTTCAATTCCCTTTAGTTTTATTGAAATAACAGTTAGAGCAGTAGTATCATTATGATGCAAGTGTAATGGATCACTAATATCTAATTTACTTATTCTGGTAACAAAATCATGAATATCATCATCTTGATCAGAATTAATAGGAGAATTATGCTCAGAATTATGAACATACATGATGACAAACAATAAAACAAATAGAGAGATAAAAACAAACAATATGAAAGGAAGAAAGAAGTTTCCAGGCTTTCACACCACTCAAGGTGGCAGATCAAGGGCAGACAGACTCAATTAACACTAATAAGAAAGAAATAAAGAGGTGTTACAGAGCTTTAAATGATATGCAGCGGAAAGCAATACCAAACCGACTATCTTCTTGATTCACTTAGTCAAGAAGGCTAGCAGATTAATCAGCAATGAACCACATCCAATCACTAAGATCCACAAAACCCTAATTCTTCAAATTAGAGCAAATCAAACCCAGACCTTCCAAAAACCAACGATTAAGCAATCTTAATCACCAACCAATCAACCAGAGAGTGAAGAATCACAAGATCCACGAAACCCTAATTTTTTTAAAAACGATTTCAGAGCAACCTGGCTCTGATACCATGAAGAAATTATGAATCTTATTATAAAAAACTACTCAAATCTCAATTTGAGTGTCAATTACAACCCAGAAACTGATCTTAATCAGAAAAATGAATCAAACCAAATAATCCACCACTGCTACTCAGTTGTGGATCTATTATCTATATTGATAATAGTTCTATTACAACAATAACAAGATCAAGATCAAGATGACCTAACAAAATTAGGGTTTACAACTTAGAGAGAGAGAGAGAAACGATTTTTGAGAGAGAGAGATATTCTGGAAAGTTATTAAGAAACGAGAGTCAAAGCTCCTTTTATAGGAGCTTGACCAGCTTGAGAAATCATCCAGGAACACAAACACCCCTTCAACTTTTAATCATCTATTAACTTGAGCCCAAAGCTATCTTACAACTAAAATCTAAAAAAAATACAAAATTACACAATAAGTCCCTGAACTTTATGTTTACCACATGAGACTACTATATTAATACTAAGATATATAGAAATTTTGAGTTCATTTATACAACAGGAGGAGCAAATCATAACTAGATAAGAAACCCGTTTATCTAATACATAGGACTTCGTTCTAAATCTTGAACATGCGCTGACTCTGTGCTATCCAAAAGGGTAGTCGCTCTGAGATTAGTCGACTCGCAATGTCGAGTCTAAACCCAGCTAACCAAAAAAACAAAATCAGGTGACCAGCTTAATTCCTTCTACATGTAATCACCTATGTTAGAAGTAATATCACGAAAACACGTAAAAGCTTAGTATCAGTATTGTGTTCCTATAACAAGTGAAACTTCTCCATATGTGTTCGGGTGCCCATGTTGTTGATAAAAGTTTCTATATAAAAGAGATCACGTATGAAGAACTTGGGTTCATGTTATCCCGAGATGGAATGCATGTAGTTTATTTATCCATGTAGCATCATCTTATTTCTAATATCAGGTTATCTATTGCACCGCATCCTTCATATTGATGATCATATGCACACTACAAGAAAAACTGGCTTTAGTGACAAATAGCATAAATTAGTCATGAAATATTAAGCATGTCACCGAGTTTTGCTATTCCTTTAAAAATTAGTGAGAAAGATAAAAGAATCGTCACAAAGTGGCCACTAAACTCTATAACATGAAAACTGTAATTAGAAATATAATCTAATGACAACTAATAAAAAGTGGCCATTAAACTCTATAACATGAAAACTGTAATATAAATCCGGGGTAATTTTTTACCTAACTTGAAGAATATGCCCAAGAAACATGTTATTTTGGTTTCCCTTGCATCATGTAAAAGAGTATCGGCGGAAGTGGTTTTACACATCGTGCATTCGGCGGAAGTAGTTTTGGCGGGCTCAACGGGTGTCACGGAGGGAGTTCGGCGACGCCGGATGGTGTGCCACCTCACATTCGGCGAGGGAGCCCATTTCCACACCTTTTCTTCAACCTTTTCTTTTAGCCTTTTAATGTCTAAAAACTCTTCAAGGAATTTGTCTTCTTTTTGTTTAAAATCCTTTTTCAAAATGATCGCTTCTTCCCTCATTATCTTATGATGGTTAAGGGTAGAGCGAAGTTGCAATTGTGCAGAATGAAGTTCCGATTTTAAAGAAGTTTCTTTTCGATTTCGGTCAGAGATAATTATTCTCATTTGTTCATCAATCTTTCGTTCTCTATCAGTTAATTCAAACTTAGCCCTTTGTTCATACACCCCGACCAGTTCCTTATATCTCGCAAGTTCAGAAGTCAATGTGTCATTAACTACTTTAACCTGCTTATTTGCTGACATACTTTGGACACCCTGTTCATGCATTTCATCGAGAATTGACATCAATGCATCATTTCGTACAGAAGATACATTACTTTGTACAACATGTTCTTCGTTGTCTTCCACATACTGATCATACGGAATAATATTACTATCACTCGTATAGTCAGCATCAGAGTCAACAACGTAGTTGTGTTGTACATCGCTTTGCATCTCGTGTACTTCATGATACTCATCCATATGATCTACAAAGGTATCATGATCTTGTACCTCAAACGGAGTATTCGAGTCATATGATGGCCCGGCTTCATCGTAGATTGGATCTTCAGATGAAAGATTTGCCATGAACATGGTCTGTGTGGTGGGAGCCTCATCAACATCAGAGTCGAATGCATCGCATTGATCAGTTTCAAAGACATGGTCCACATTGAGTGCCAAATCATCCACATCGTCATCAAAATTGGTGGCACATGAATATCATTACTTTGATACTTTTAGTTTCTGTATTAGATTGTGATTAGCATTAGGTTTTGGTATAATTTCATTTTAGGACGATGAAGTGATGGAAATTTGATGCGTGGAAGGTGTTTGATGAAACGCCTAAGAGAGGATCTCAACTTCACGTGTATCCCAAACAACTATTGTATCACAAATACCCCTGAATTAAGTACCCAATCAAACCACTTGAACCTGTACCGAATTTCAGAAGCTTGAACTAAGATCTTCACCGAAAATCAAATCCAAAAACCCTAGCTCGTTTCTATCAATTCTCACGCCTTGAGAATAAATAAACCAATATTGTAAACCTTATGGAACAGCCTTGGGATCAAATCACAATTCAAAAACCCCTTAAAAAGTTTACCGAAATTGACAGAAAGTTAGGAAGGAGAACCGAAAATGGCTTAACCCTAACTAGGGTGTATTCGGCTGTTAAGAATGGAGAGGAGGGGAGGAACAAGTTTCTCTGTGTTTTTAGGTTATGTAGGACCTAAATTTATGAGCTAGGGAGGGGGGTATTTATATCTTCTTACACCTAACTCATGATAAGACTTAAAGTCTTCAACTTTAGCCTTATCACAACTCCTCTCCAATTCTTATCTCCAAATAATGAACCTAAACACCCATCTAGATCCTTCTTAGGCCGGCTACCTGTTAGGAGACCATTAGGATTTGTGTCTTGTCATTTTAAGTCATTGGTTTATAATTAGAAATGTTTCGTGAAGCATTAAACGCACTCTAAGTGTTTAACGTGTGTGCCCCCAATAGGCTCACACATTTCTAGCCGTAATGAGCTAATCCAACTACCACATTCCAACAGTCCGGTCCAGTCGATCCGGTTTGGTCCGGTCGACGGTCCGATATGCCATCTTTTAAAATCTATACTACTTTATAAAGCATTTAGCCTATCTATTTTTAGAAGTCTTAAAAAATTAAGTAAAAAATATTACTTTATTATGAAAGAAAGCATTAGAAAATGTACATCATACACATTCAAAAGCCTTTAAAATCCTATAATAACCAAAACTTGTAACACCCCAAAACATGTAACAACCAATTAAATGGTAAAGCTGTAACGGTCCATATACGTTTTTTAATACAGTCAACTTGTAACTGCTAACATTGATATTGTCATCAATTCAGTCAAATTGTAACTGCTGCATTCATGTGGTCCATTTGTAACGGTACATTAAACATCATTTAAGTGTAAACCACAAACTCAAATACGAGTATAAAAACCTAACACACTAACAAAATTCATTACACCATTTTCATCTCTCTATTTTATCTCTCTTAAAAACACAAACACATTTCTCTTTCTTTATAAAGCATTTAGCCAATCTATTTTTAAAAGTCTTAAAAAATTAAGTAAAAAATATTACTTTATTGGGAAAGATGTAAAACCATTAGAAAATATTCATCATACACATTTAAAAGCCTTTAAAAGCCAAAACTTGTAACATCCCAAAACATGTAACAACCAATTAAATGGTAAAGTTGTAACGGCCCATATACATTTTTTAAAATAGTCAACTTGTAACTGCTAACATTGATATTGTCATCAATTCAGTCAAATTGTAACTGTTGCATTCATGTGGTCCATTTGTAACGGTCCATTAAACATCATTTAAGTGTAAACCACAAACTCAAATACGAGTATAAAAACCTAACACACTAACAAAATTCATTACACCATTTTCATCTCTCTATTTTATCTCTCTTAAAAACATAAACACATTTCTCTTTCTTTCTTTAAACCACCAAATTTCGCCGTCTCACATATCAGATTTTACCGCCACTATCGTTTAGTTCTGCCGCCACCTTTGTCAACATCATGTGTTGTCAGCCGCTACCGCCGCCATTGTCTTCGCCGTTTGCCAAGCTAATGATCATGGCTTTTGAGGAATACGGGTACCAAAGCAGAAGAGGAATACGAGTACCAAAGAAATGGAGGTCTTCTTATTCCGGTGAGGTCATTTAAAAAAAAGGTGATGAAGGTTTTGGAGATGAATGAAGAGGGTTTAAGATGTTTGATTTGGATGATTTTGTTAAAATGTTTGATGCCATCATGGTTAATTGTTGCAAGGATGATTCCAAGAAATGTTAAGGGCTTACATCGTTGATGTCAAATGCTAAGGTTTGATGGATTTGAATTTTTTTAAGGATAAGGTCTTATGAATTAATGATTGATTTGCAAAGCATCCGTGATCCTGAATCTATTAACTTTTGATGAAGTGACTGAGATTTTTAGTTAGTTTTTTTCATCATGTTAAGTTAGTGATTTGGTGATTGTAGTTTTGAATTGATGATGATGATAACCCGTTTGGGGTTTTATTTTGTCGAATTGTTAGAATTTTAATATTTGATTTGTGATTATTAAGGTGTTTGGAATTGTTCAATTTACTTAACTACTACTTACGTTCTACAGTAATTTTCTTTTTTTTTTCTTTTTTTTTCTTTTTATTATGTAGTGATTCTTCACTGTTAAAAATAATTATTGAATTTGTCCAAGTTTATCATTTTTAAATCTTAAAAAAAGAATAAGCAATATCATTAAAAACGTGTAACCACTTAAACCATAATGGTAACGGCCTCCAATAATTATTAAAATGTGTAACCGTTTATAATCATTACTATCAATAATGATTATTAAAAATGTGTAACCGCATCCATAATATAAATCACACAAACCATTTTATATCTCTCACACACAAATGTTTTTTGTTACAGCAAAAATAGTCTCTCAATATACCTCGTTTTTACTCCTCAACTCTTACTGGTACTTACTGCAGAGATTCTTTATTTTTTCTTTAGAAAAACGCTTAGCCTGATAAAAATACAGGAACAAATCTTTTTCCGTGACTTTGATCAAAAATTAAAAGTTAAAACTGCAAACCAGAAGCGCCATCACCAACACATACTTCACCGCGTCGGCATTGATGGATTAAAATCGACTACTCCAATTTCTGAGTTATACTAATTAATTACTCTATCAGTATGTAAATTAAGAGGTTAAAGCTCGAACTTATGAATCTTATTCGTTTCCTTTTTGTGTATTCGATGATGAATTTCATTACTTTGATATTTTTAGTTTCTGTATTAGATTGTGAGTAGCATTAGGTTTTGGTATAATTTCATTTTAGGACGGTGAAGTGATGGAAATTTGATGCGTGGAAGGTGTAACGCCTAAGAGAGGGTCTCGATGTTGGCTAATGTAAATATTGCAAAATGTGTTATGATTTACTGTTACGTTACGTATATGGCGGAAAAATTGATACATTCTAGTTAACGTATCATTGATATTTCATTGGCTCGTTTGGTAGTAATTGTAGGTTATTTAGGTAAATCTTCGTTTATTTTAAGATTCAAAACAAAGGATCTCTTGCTATACAAGTCCGTATGCAAGTCATGGTATTCTTTAATCTCAAGTCCTCGTTTTGCTATGTCTCATCTTAACTACAATCGCAAAAAGATGTTAGATAATAATGAAATTGGAGATACAAGGATTGTATTGAGTGGTCCTAGTACTAGTGATGATAAGTGTGATATTCTTGGTTCTTCTAATGGTCTAGTATGCGTACGTTCGGGTAGTCAATTTTTAGTCGTTAATTCCATTCAAACTAGCCAGCTGATATTAAAACTACCTTAGTCTCCCCAAATATATATTAGCACATATTAGCTTTTATGGGTTTTGGCTATGATTCATCTATAGACGATTACAAGGTTGTAATTAAGTTCAGAAATACGTGTACCGGTAAATATCGTTTTCTAGTCTTAACTTTGAGATCTAACGTCTGGAGATCAGTTGTTGGAGAATTCAACTATTACCTTAGGTACAAGGGTGTCTCATGCAATGGGGCGATTCACATTTTAGGGCATGATCGAAATGACAACCCAATCATCGTTTCTTTTGATCTATCCAAAGAGATTTTTAAGGAAATCCCCGCCCCCCGACCGTTAAATAAATTTGATAGATCTAGATACAAACTGGGGACTACAAAGGACCGTTTATGCTTCTTTTGTGGTGGTTCAGAGTATAATCGTAAGTTATGGGTAATGAAAAACTACAATGTACAAGAGTCAGAGTCGATATGGGAACCAATATTACTGCTGCCACCTTGTGATGATTCTCCACGCCAAGCAATGATGGATTACAATCCACGCAAGAGTTTCTCTGGTCATATTCATATATGGATGTTAGAAGAAGATTCAAGTGCTCCTGTATTTGTGCAAAGCGTTGAATCTCCCTATGGTGAGGATCATCATATCTGGTTATCTACAATTTTGGAAGGTAATTATAAATATAATGAACATCTATTTGTTGAGAGCCTTGTATCTCCCCATGGTATGGGTAATGATAATGGAAATTGTAATGAGGGGAGAGTGACAATGGCAATTAGGGGAGACTCGAGTGAAAAAGAAGGAACAGAAACTAATAGCAACAAGACATCTAAGGGTGAAAAATGCAGACGCCAAAGACGTGTCTACAAGAGGTAGCACCAAGAGGACCAAAAAAAGAACCAACAGATGGAGGTGATCGAGAGCTTTTCCAAATATAACGAACACTTGTGATGTTATTTCATTACTTACTCTTTACTTGTAACAGTATATTTGGCAATCACTCATAACATTCGCTTTGATTTATCTGGTAATTAAGGAAGATCCTTGTGTTTCTCGAGGATGCATAGTTTGCAATGTTATTTTTTCTTTCACTCATTTACTTTACGAACTTGCATTAAAACTCCAGCCCATATCTGCAGCTTCTGTCAGGGAGGGAAAATTCAGTTAGTAACTTGTATTTGATGGCCTCTTACATGGTATGTAACATGTTATATCTTAACAGCTTTTAAATGTGCTAATACTTTATTTAAATACAAGTTAAAAATGAAATCGCTCAAAGTTGTTGAAAGTCGCTGAGGCGTGTTATATGGATATTTTTAACCTCTAAAATAGTTAACTCGTGAAATTTTGATATGATTCTCATATTTTAATTTCTGCAGTTATCTGTAAAATTAACTTACGAAAAATTGTATGAACAATTTTAATCCGGCAAGTGGTTTGCTGTAGAGGCGTTGTGTCTTGATCTTTATGGTATTATCATTTGTCCGTTGCACTTTCATGAGAACGGCAAGTGGTTGATTAGGTGTGATGCAAGAGTCTTTAAATGTTTTGTCTTGGCATTGTGTTCCCATTTGTTTTTGGGGTCTTATGGTTCTGTTTTAGGCCGGGTTAACACTCGAAAATGTGTCATCATTTGTTTGGTTGCCCAGGTATTGATTGATGATGTCCATAACGGTTCTGCCTGCTCTTATCGGTCTTGGGTTGGGTGAGTGTATTCTCGACAAAAATTAGAAAAATAAATATTGCCTAACAGCTATGCACGACCAGACACGACCTGGATAAATTAGCAACGCACGCACAGCCTAAAACATACTTAGTGTGTTCCTAAAAAGAGTGAATGAGTTTGTGATAGTAATTTAAGGGACAAGACAGTATATACAGATAAGAAAAACTACACTAAAAAGGTTCAGAACATCTATCGTGCAGATTATAAGAACCAAAGCGCAGATGCAGTACAGCAAAACATCATACTTGACAAGAACAATAAAGACTGGCGCCAATACATTACATAAAAACCAATCACGATATCAAACAAACGACTCCTAGCATCACAGAAAGGACATATAATCTTTGCCTTCCATTTCGTCAGTATTCAGTCACATCACGCCAATTACTTCGTCCACACTTTAACAAGGTTTTGTTTAAGCTTATTATGGGATTAAGACTTATCTGTTTTCAGCCTTCATAACCCCATTTTGTTAGCTTATTATTTGGGATTTATAGTCATAAAAAACTTATATACGCCCACAAAATGCCAAAATAAGGCGACAAAAAATGAGTTTATGATAATATAAGCCTGAAATGATAAGCTCGCAAGAAACTTTAGCTTAAGCTTATCTACGTGCTTGATTGCTTATAACTGTTTTTTTTGGTTAGTTATAAAAAAAAAAAAAAAAAAAAAAAAAATTGTTTCATAAGCCTTACTTTTTTTAGCTTATTTCTGAGACTATGGGCATTATATGGATGTTGTGTTCGTAACAAACCTATATAAAAGTTTGTTTTCGTAGCAAACTTAAAGAAGCCAACAAGTTTAAATGTAGGGATAATAACATCTAAGGGCGTCATTGTACATTAACAAAATACACAAGTAAATTTGAAAAGTTTACGTTTTAAAAGCAAAATATAAACTGATAAAAAAACTAGCTACGTAGCCAAACGTTTTTATAAAAATATTCAACCGATGAAATAAAATTGGCATACGGTATGACATTATGCGGCCGATTTACTACTCTTCAGGTTAAATTTGAGGGGGTGTTTGTTTCGGCTTATATGTGGGCTTATGAGTTTATTTAATTTCGGCTTATTTCAAAATCATAAGAGAATGAGCATTCTGTGCGGGTTCATCAGCTTTGCCCGTCAAGACCCGGGTTCGACCCTGCAAGACCCGAGTTTGACCCTGCTAGACCCGGGTTTGACCCTGCAAGACCGGGTTTGACACTTCAAGACCCGCGTTCGGCCCTGCAAGACCCAGGTTTGACCCTGCAAGACCGGGTTTGACCCTGCAAGACCGGGTTTGACCCTTCAAGAGCCGGGTTCAACCCTGCAAGACCCAGGTTCAACCCTGCAAGACCGGGTTCGACCCTGCAAGACCCGGAATTGACCTTGCTTGACCCGGGTTTGACCTTGCTTGACCCGGGTTTGACCCTGCAAGACCGGGTTTGACCCTGCAAGACCGGGTTTGACCTTTCAAGACCCGGGTTCGACCCTACAAGACTCGGGTTCGACCCTGCAAGACCGGGTTTGACCCTGCAAGACCGGGTCGACCCTTCAAGACGCGGGTTTGACCTTTGCTTGACCCGGCTTTGACCCTGCAACCTGTCAGACCCGGTTATGACACTCTTTACTTGATCTGAGGATGGTTTAAATTTCGTGAACCGGTCGGTCAAAAGTCGAAAAACATGGTTAGCCAATATGGTACTTTTATGACACTTTAAAATTTCAAGAATGAGTGGTCATTGTTTGATACATATAACAAATCGACAACTAATGGAGATGAAATATTGCATGAAGTATACGGACTATGAAGAATTGTAATGAAATATTGCATGATACATATAACAAATCGACAACTAATGGAGATGATAATCCACCAGCAACACGAACACGAAGGTAACTTAACAGAGAAAGAAGATGGCAAGTGACCAGTTCTCATTATAGAATCAGCTCTTTCACAAGTTTTAACAGCTTTTTCATTCATAGTAGCCTCAGCTTTTGCTCGTTTTTCTTCTGCTATCCTCCTCGTTGAGGCAAGTTTGTTTTTATACTTTTCTTGTGCTCGTGATTTCAGTCTTTCTGCCTTAGCCTAGCCAAAATGATAAGCAATAATTCACAAAATCAGAATGTTTCATTGCAAAAAAGAGACCTCTTGAATATTTAAAATCATCAAAAGTCGAATTTGCGTATAATACTAACAATTATTACAAAATCAGATTGTCTTTGCGAGATTGGTTTTTTATAGATCACATAATCATTGGATGTTGGAATTGCTTACTGAAGTGAGTATCACGTTTTTTTCAAAGCCGATAAGTAGTTATGAGTGTTAGGATGGTACATGCTTATCTACTTGCACTATAACGTGGTAGGTAGTTCAAACTGCTTATAAGCAGATAAGCACTTCAAAAATAAGCAATCCTAAACACCCCATAAACGAGGCCCTATCGGGCATTCGGCCTAGAATGAAACATGAAACTGTTAACTCTATACTTTCATTTCCACTATGCTATTCTCTTTTCATGATTCCCCAGAGCTTAGATCTTCACCTCATCTGCTTGAACCTATGATCAACAGTACAAAAGGCATGAAGTTTATGGGCCGAATGGATTATGCTTTTTAGTAACAACAAAATCCATATAAAACAGATAATACAGCAAGAGCTGATATGAACTCAGTAAAAGAATTTGTACAAAACAAAAAAAAAAGATCACCTTGCTATATATTTAGCGAGTACGGCCTCATCCCAAGCCATTGCTCGTGTTTCAAGAGGATTCAACTTAGAACATTAACTCGGGTTTCTATTTTTTCAACACATTTTCACCATTACTTTCTTCACTTTCCCGCCCAAACCTCGTGGTTGTACTTGTGTCAGTTCTTGACACAGGTGCAATCATAGGCCCCACATTACATTGAGACCCGCCCTCACAGGAGTCGTTGAACCAGAAGCAATAGGGCTACGTGCAGCCGGTGTCGTGGCTCTAACCGGTGTAGCTGATCTTGAAGGCTCTTGGCTGCCGTAGGGGTCATTTCAGTCCCCATATCCCTCACACATATTTAAAGGTTCCGTGTTACGTAAAAAAACACTCACTTGTATATTTGAAGGCTGATTATCACTTGAGAATAAAGACTACGAAGAATTGTAATGAAATACTGCATGAAACATATAAGAACAATCATGAAAAGGACACGCTAATGGAGATGATAATGCTACCAGCAACACGAACACGAAGGTAACTTAATGGAGAAAGAAGATGGCAAGTGACCAGTTCTCCTAATATAATCGGCTCTTTCACACGTTTTAACAGCTTTTTCATTCATAGTAGCCTCAGCTTTTGCTCGTTTTTCTTCGGCTATTCTCCTCGTTGAGGCAAGTTTGTTTGTATACTTCTCTTGTGCTCGTGATTTCAATGTTTCGTTGCAAAAAAGAGACCTCTAGAATATTTAGAATCATCTAAAGTCGAATTTGCGTATAATACCAACATATTTTACAAAATCAGATTGGCTTTGCGAAATTAGTCTTTTTATAGATCACATAATCATTGGATGTTGGAATTGCTTACTGAAGTGACTATCACGTTTTTTAAAAGCCGATAAGCAGTTTTGAGTGTTAGGATGGTACATGCTTATCTACTTGCACTATAACTTGGTAGTTCAAACTGCTTATAAGCAGATAAGCACTTCAGAAATAAGCAATCCTAAACACCCCATAAACCAGGCCCTATCTGTTTTAAGTCATATTATCATTTTAGTATCGGGCATTCGGGCTAGAATGAAAAACATGAAACTGTTAACTCTATACTTTTCATTTCCATCTCGGCTTTTCTCTTTTCATGATTCTCCCAAGCTTAGATCTTCACCTCTTCTTGCTTGAACCTATTGATCAACAGTACAAAAGGCATGAATTTATGGGCCGACTGGATATGCGTTTTAGTAATGCTTAAAAAAACCAGATAATACAGCCAGAGCTGTTATGAATACAGTAAAAGGATTTGTAAAACAAAAATATCACCTTGCCATATACTTTGCGCGTTCAGCCTCATCCCAAGCCATTGCTCGTGTTTCAAGAGGAATTAGCTTTGAATTTTGACTCGGGTTTCTATTTTCAACCACATTTTCACCATTACTTTCTTCACTTTCCCGCCCAAACCTCATGGTTGTACTAGTGTCAACTATTGACACGGGTGCAACTGTGGGTCCCACATTGCCTACATTGGGACCCGCCCCTACAGGAGTCGTGAACCATAGGCCATAGGGCTACCTGATTCTCTTGGCTGCCCATAGGGGTCATTTCAGTCCCCATATCCCTCACACATATTGATCTAACAATCATCGAATCACCAAAATCAACTTTTTTTTGTTTCTATCGCCACATGATCATCACTTTCACTGCTCGGGTAATCCTTTTTAGGATCCGGC
>BQNB010169462.1:0-11183 GCA_026074375.1 Tanacetum coccineum | reverse complement strand
GATTATTGTTGTTTTTTTGGATTATATATATTATTTTATATTTTATTATATATTTTATTATATATAGTGTAAAAGAAATTAACAATCAACAACGCTTGCAAGCTGCAAGAGACCGATAGAGAAGTTATGCCAATATAAGACGAAAGCCTTTAAATTTTCAAGTTGGAGATCATGTTATGTTGAAAGTATCACCTCGTAAAGGTGTCATCTGATTCAAAAAACGAGGAAAGCTTAACCCCCGGTACATTGGACCATTCAATATCCTTGAACGGATTGGCCCAGTGGCATATAAACTAGAGCTTCCTGAAGAGCTCAGTAATGTTCATAGTACTTTCCATATTTTTAATCTAAATAAATGCTTATCTGACGAATCCCTTGTCATTCCAATGAAAGAGCTTCGGCTTGATGACAAACTTAACTTTGTAGAAGAACCAGTGGAGATTATGGATCGAGAAATCAAACAACTGAAACAAAGTCGTATTCCTATAATCAAAGTATGATGGAACTCTAAAAGAGGAATAGAATTTACATGGGAATGCGAAGATCAAATTCGTGCCAAATATCCACATCTGTTTTCCAATACCACTTTGGTATCCAACTAAATCTCGGGACGAGATTTCTTTTAAGGGAAGGGGACTATAACAACCCGTAATTTTCATCAATTTAATTTTCCATATATTAAATTAGATGAACTATAAAATCTATCTATTATATATATATCACCTTCTTACAGGGAAATTTTTGCTTTATCTCATTATGCAACGTAACTTGCATCTCTAAAGTAAACAAGCTCACGCAACCTCTACCAATGCCATCTCTATCTATGTTTATATCATATACACATCCTAATATGTCAAGTCTATATCTTAATATCATTTTTACCAAGTACATTATCCATTTAACATACTTTTCAAAACGTTATTTCAAAACAAGCATTAAACGTAAACGTTTACATCAAAACCTTAATTATATGTAATGTATACATATAAAATGAATGTGCAAGCCTTTAAAGCATGTGTACAAGTATCATAGCACCACATTTGAATATATTTTCCCTCTAAAACAATGTACAACTTTCTAAAGCTTAATGTACAAGTCAATAATGCAAGAAAGTCAAACTAGGTCATTTTACCTCCAAAATTCCATTCGAATTTTTACCACTAATTTATAAGCACAAAGTACAAGCACATAAATGCATGAGTACTAAACCCTAAGACATCTAAAACCCAAACTAAAACCCTAAAACCCTAAACAAACCCTAAAACCCTAATTTCCCTTTAAACCTAAAAACTAAACCCTAAACCTAAAACTAAACCCTAAACCTAAAGCCCTAAACCCTAAAGCCTAAATTCCAAACACTAATCCTAAACCTTAAACTATCTTAAAACCTAACCCTAATATGAATTCAAAACCCTAAATCCTAAGCCAAACCCTAAACTAACCCGTCACCCTTTTTGTTTCATTTTTACCCATTTTTAAGCTATCAAGAACCACAAGCACCCCCTTGCATCACCATGAAATCACATATCAGCCACCCTAGCACCTTACAAGCACCTTATTCACCTCCCTTGGCCACCAAGTTGCAAAATCACCTCCTTGTCACCTCTTTGTTAACCGAAACCATGCCACACCCTTACATCTTTCATATCTAGTTCCTAGCTCTCAAGACTCACCACTAGGCTTAATTGGTCACTAATCTATAGCCATAGATCAATCTATCAAGTAAACTTGGGCACTAAGTCTTGTTTCACCATATAATAAAGCTGAATCAAGCAACATTCAAACACACCTCCAAAACTCCATACAAATACACAATGTAGTCCTTAAATCAATCAAGAAGGATCAAGTGAAGTCCCCTAAGTATCAAATAGACAGTGAAATCAATAAAAATACCCTAAAGTTGTTACTAGGCGTACGAACCTGAAAACCCCATTTCGACCCATTTAAGCTCAAGTAAGCTCAACATCTTGTTTAATAAGCTTATAATTTGTATTAGAATGTTCATAATACTTTTAAGATCATATATGAACTCTTGTTAAAGCCTTAAAGTCCTCATACCCATGCTTTTTTTTATTAAAACCACTAAAAATAACCCGTTTTTATTTTCTAGCTAACGAACCCTTTTTCTAAACTTTTTTTATGTTAGAACATCTTATTTTTGCTTATTCTAATAAACTATAACCTACAAATATCATTTGGATTCCTAAAATAAGTTTGCATGGCTTTTTGGACTTGATTTGTAAATTAGTTACCATGCCAATTTGGATATATCCATAACTTATCTAAAATTTAAAAACTAGAGGGGCTAAAAATGTCATTATTCCAAATTTATAACTATAAGGACCTATCTTGCCAAGTTTCTAAATAAGTTTACATTAGATAACATGTATATATAAATGACTAAACTTGTAAAAGTTTATAAACCAAGGGTATATATTGCCATTTTTGCAAACTTAAAAATATAAAATATAATATTTTTATATAAAATTATAAAAATATATATTAATAAAACAAAACCCAATTTAATAAAACCGACACATAATCATAATTAACATCGAACTGCGCATTATAAAACAATTACGTTGAAAAATTTAACGTACATTATCATCGACTAACTTTTTAAGATAACTTAAAATCTAATCGAATCACGTACTAGAGAGCATCATGTGAGGAGTTTCATTTTGGGTATACTTTTTGACGAGTTTGCTGGATTTAATCATTTATAGTGTCCTGGCACCTCAAACTTTTACTTCATGACCTCATGTAATTAAGATGGCCGAACAGTGAAACAATATTTTTTATAAAATAAATAAATCAAAGAATAATTAAACTTTATAAAGTTTTGAACATAAACGTCACACTAAGACTAGACAAATACCCCAGGTTGCGTTGACGAAGCCTTTCCTTTCATTTCATATACTTTTTGCCATCAATCAGATTTCCCTGAACTATTAAGGATGAGTTCAGAGCCGAAGATTTTAAATCTTCTAATGTTTCATACACTCGTTTAAGGGGGATACATGGCATTAAATAAACCATGAATACAATTATTTTTTCCAAACTGTATGCTAATCCATTATATATAATTGCTTAATCCCTACTTTTGCCCCAATAAGACCCAACTACATGAACCGTTTTATTACTTATCGGAGTAAGCGTCTAATGCTGTGAAAGATCTATTTGGACAGAGCTTCCCGTTGGTGTACCTATAATTTCTGGTAAGCGCAAACCCACATCATATGAAACACTATGCGGTGTTATTGGCAAAAGGAACCCGTTGGGCACTTATTGATATCTCAAGGTCACGGCGCATGAACTTATGCAATAATATTGTTTTCTAAAATAATTGTACTCATTGCAATTATTACACTAGGTTTGTAATAACAACTAACCCACTATTGAACTTGTATTCAAAACTGTATTACCATAAACCTAAGACTTTCACTCACCAGTTGTGTTGACCTTTTAGCAGTAAATCTCAGGAAATTGAGCACACTTATGTGCACAGAGAGGCATGGACTTGAAGATGGCTAAAACTATATCATTCAAACTTTAAGTATTCATGTAGAATTACGACTATCATTTTTTATATCAATCATCTGTGTATGTAAAAACTCAAATGAATAATGAATAGAAAACTTATCTTTTAAAAACGTCTCTTTTGAGTCGTTTTCTATGATTATGACTGTTGTACTATGAAATAATACCCTAGATTAGCTTCCGCTGCTATATGTCAAAAATGGGGTTGTTATAGATTGGCATCAGAGCCAGTTTATAGAGAACAAGGTTGAAAACTTAACTATAACTACTTTTCTTTTTCCATCCAAGAAAGTCCTCCATGCCACTACATCGTTTGGAATAGTATGTAAAGTACATAACTATTATACTATATAATGAAAAAACTTATTTATATTACCATTATGTTGTTAATAGAGCGATGTCTTCTCCCAGCCACCCTACTTCGAATATTAAGGATGCTTTTTCCTCTAACTTTCTGGACTATATCTCGGCTTCCTCGGACTATGTCCTAGCTTCACCAGGAAATACTTATTCTAGCTCTTCAAATAACTCATTTGGTTTAGTTCTAATAGCTTCACCAACTTTTTCACTTTTTCATGATGACCCCTATATAAAGGTCATGCATGCATATTATGCTAAAGAATCACCTATTCCACCACCAAGTTATTAATGCCTCCATCCTCAATGCTAACTCCAATGTTTAATCCTAAGAATTCTTCTTCCTAGAGAGAATATAGCCACATAATAACGAGTTCTGACCGATCATCCTCCTCTACTTCTGCCCTACCTCAAGCATTTAAGATAGGAGAAAGCTCTCGTAAGACAAGTCTGGAACGTCACGAGGACCAAATTGAGGAAATTTTGAATCACCTAGATGAACTCTCTCTCGACCACATTGAGCACATAGAAGACAAAATAGCATGTCATCAAAAAATGGACGGTGAACAAACACCAAGAATTTGAAAATCTTAAGCTGAACTCCAAGAGTCTCGTACTCAAATTGCTAAACTTCAAAGAAAGCAAATGGGAAATAACAGCAAGATTTCTTTGGCTCGCTTCAGGATTGCTAATCTAGAACAAATTATCGAGAAGATCCAGGTTCGTCACCAAACCGATAAGGAAAGTCTTCTGGATGCAATCTATGAACACAAGAACAGCCAGGAAGGACCATCAAACTACTAGATTAGATACTAGTTATAGCTTTTAACCTAGCCACGGGATGTGTGGTATAATTAACAACACTTGTAAAATTTTGACTATGTACAGTACAAAGGCAAGTGGTTCATGATATAATATAATGGTGATCCCGTTTTATATTCATCCTGTGTCCTATATTTCATCTCCGTCTTCATCATTATGAATCTTACCATAACCCTTAGAAAATAAACTAATAAGTTAAGATACATGTTAGAATTCCTATCAAAAAAGTATCTATGAAATCAATATTTAGACAGATGTTATATTTTAAACCTTAAGCATTTTAAGGAAAGAATTGTGATATCATTCATATTACGTTGTGTCTTATGTTGATAGAAGCCACCCAAAAGGACATAACATCTGAAGCACCATCCATGACTCAAGCAGCATTAAGAAACTAGTTGTTGATAGTGTTTTCCACAGCTTTGGAAGCACAAGCATCTAACATGTCAAATGCTGATAATACCAATAGGAACACCGGAGACAATAAGGCTTCCTGTAGCAAGTAAATGATGAAGTTATTTCTAACAAATGAGTTCATTGAGCTGCAACCATTCAATTTCAAATTTCCAAAGGAGCTGTCGGACTTATCTACTGGTTTGAGCGAACTGAATCACTGTTTTCCCATAGCAACTGTACCGAAGACTGCAAGGTGAAGTTTGCTACTATTAACATTAACTGAATGAATCCTATCCTGGTTCCAATTCATTTGCCTAACCTAATAGGATAGAAGAAGCTTCCAAGATTACCAAGGGTTGAATTCAAGAAGTTGTGATAAAGAATGTTGTCCCCGAACTGAGGTCCAAAAGATGGAAGACGATTTACATCTGACTGTGAAGGGGAATTAATCTCAAGACATATTGAGAAGTATATCCAGGAATTTGAAACGCTTATGTCCCACTTGGTGCCGGATTCTGAGAATGATAGAAATTTTCATCGGGGGATTGCCTTGAAGTATTAAAGGGAATGTTATCTCCTCTAAACCTTAAACTCTAAAGGAAGCCATTAACATAGCCCAAAGGCTAATGGATCAGGTAACAAAGCACACTCCAATGCAAGTATCAAGTGATCACAAATGAAAGTTTGATGACAGAAGAACTTTCAACAACAACAACTACCGTAACACCAACACTAAAAACAGCTACAATAATCACCGACCACAATAAAACAGAAGACAGGAAACCTTCAGGTCTTATGCTGTCACTCTAACTGAAAACAATGGGTATATTCGAAACTGCCCCTTGTGTAAGAAATGCACTCTGCATCAGACAGGGCCTTGCACTGTTAAGTGTAATACTTGTAACAAGGTGGGCCATCTAACCAAGAACTGCATAAACAAAGGCCATCCACTGGAAGTAATCTGCAACAAGTGACAGTTAATTTGTCAATGCCTGTGAGAGAAAGGAATTATGCAAATCAAAGCCAAAGAACACCAACAACAATGCCCAGGGAAGAGCCTACATAGAGGGATATGAATGCTCACCAAGACCCGAACGTAGTCACGGGTATGTTCCTTCTAAACCAACATCAGCTAGAGTATTATTTGATTTCTGGAGCTGATAAAAACTCGTATCCATATATCTTGCCTCTACTAATATACCACCCTTACAATAGATACCTTTTACAATGATCGAAATTGCTGACGAAAACTTAGTAACAAAAACAATGTTATACAAGTTGCAACTCTGACTTTGATAAACCCACCTTTGAAATTGACTTATGCTGATCAAACTCGTAGGTATTCGACGACGTCATTGGTTATGAAATGGTTATCCAAGGTATCATGCCAAAATTCCTCTGTGACAGGTTAAAGTCGACCACATTCCCATCAACGATGAAACTTTGATCATCGATGTGACCGAGTAAAACCCGACTAAATCTCGATCCTGTATAAAACCAAAAGATATATATCCTGAGGTTTTTAAGTTTTCATAAATCCAAGTACTTGAAAAGAAGTCAGACAAGAAAAGACTAGAAGATATCCCAGAAGTCAATGAAATCCCCGTAAGTTTGTTTCTTAAAAAATCTACCTGGCCTTCCTCACGTACGCCAAGTAGAATTCCAATCGATCTAATTCCAGGAGCGACACCTTAGCCTTAGCACCCCTATAGATTAGTCCCGTTCAGAAATGCAGGAGCCAACTAACCAACAATATAAGAGTTACAAACGCGGTTTTTATCCGACCAATACTTCACCCTGTGGAGTCCTGTCTTAATTTGTCAAAAAGAAGACGAATCTTTCAGGATGTGTAATCGTATATACCGGGAGTTAAATAAACTAACTGTAAAGAATCATTACCTATTACCCAAGATTGATTACTTATTTGACCCACTTCAAGGTTCGAGTGTCTACTCGAAGATTGACTTAAGATCAGGCTATCATCAACTGAGAGTCAGGGATGAAGATATTCCCAAGACTGATTTCAGAACAAGATACGGACACTGTGAATTTCAAGTAATGCCATTTGGTTTAACTAACGCGCCTGCTGTATTCATGGATCTCATGAATCGTGTGTGTAAACCATACTTGGATAAATTTGTGATAGTGTTCATCGATGATATTCTTATCTACTCTCGTAACAAAGAAGAACACGCAAATCATCTGAGAATAATCCTAGAATTACTCATGAAAGAGAAGTTGTATGCCAAGTTCTCTAAGTGTGATTTCTGGATTCATATCGTGCATTTCTTTGTGACACATAATTAATATCCAATGGACTTCATGTTGCCCCGCCAATATATGAACATTAAGAATTGGACAGCTCCTACTTCACCCAAAGAACGTACGTCAATTCTTAAGACTCGCCGGTTATTATCGGAGATTTATCAAATATTTCTCGAAGATTGCAAAGTCTTTGACTGAATTAACCTAGAAAAACAAGAAGTATATCTGGGGCGAAGACCAAGAGACAGCCTTTCAACTACTAAAACAAAAGCTATGTGAAGCTCCAATCTTAGCATTACCAGAAGGAAATGATGATTTTGTTGTTTACCATGATGCATCCCATCAAGGTCTGGGAGCGGTGTTAATGCAAAGAGATAAGGTTATTGCATATGCATCCTGACAACTTAAGCCTAATGAAGAAAACTATACCACTCATGATCTCGAATTAGGAGTAGTAGTGTTCGCTTTTAAAATTTGGAGACACTATCTGTATGGCACCAAATGTACTGTTCACT
Source organism: Tanacetum coccineum (assembly GCA_026074375.1). NCBI lineage: Eukaryota > Viridiplantae > Streptophyta > Magnoliopsida > Asterales > Asteraceae > Tanacetum > Tanacetum coccineum. The sequence continues at coordinate 3,288 of BQNB010169462.1, read as the reverse complement.
GATCATAAAAGTCTTCAGCATATCCTTAATCAGAAAGAGTTGAACATGAGACAACGCCGGTGGCTAGAATTGCTTGCAGATTACGATTGTGAAATTCGCTCCCATCCTGGAAAGGCAAATGTCATAGCAGATGTCTTAAGCCGTATGGAAGAAACAAACCACTCCGAGTAAAGATCATTAGTTATGACCAAACATCCAAACTTACCCTCACAAAATCTCAAAGCTCAAACCGAAGCAAACAAAGAAGAAAACATCACTGCTGAAAACTTGACGAGGAAAGGACAAACATATTCAAATACGTCCTGATGGAACCCGATGTATCAAGAATCAAAGTTGGTTACCACTCTTTGGTAATCTGAGAAACTTGATCATGCATGAGTCCTATAAATTGAAGTATTCCATTCACCCAGGTTCTGACAAGATGTATCAGGATCTAAAGAAACTCTATTAGTGGCCTAATATGAAGGCAATCATTGCTAAGTGTGTTAGTAAATGTTTAACATGCTCTAGATTAAGCAAATAGTCCAGAAGCCATCCGGCTTACTGGTACAAACCAGAGATTACCTCCCCATTAGAAGTGGTAGAGAATAACAATGGATTTCATCACAAAACTACCTAAAACCTTAAACGAACATGATACAATCTGGGTCATTGTCGATCGCCTTACCAAATCCGCACATTTCATCCCTACCCGAGAGATAGATAGTATGGAAACCCTTACAAGGTTGTACATTAAAGAAATAGTCTCCCGGCATTGAGTTCCGATATCCATCATCTCAGATCGTCACAGTCATTTCACATCCAGATTCTAGAAATCATTGTAGAATGCTTTAGGTACTTAATTAGACATGAGTGCGGCATATCATCCCGAAACCAATGGACAAAGTGAAAGAACCCATTCCAAACACACTAAAACATGAATTCGAGCCTGTGTTATAGATTTTGGAAAAAGGATGGAAAAAATACTTACCATTAGTAGAATTTTCTTACAATAACAGTTACCATGCCAGTATTAAAGCAGCACCATTCGAGGCACTTTATGGTTGAAAGTGCAGATCACCTGTATGCCAGGGCAAGTTGGAGAGTGTTAACTTTACAGTACCAGAAATAATCCATGAAACCACTGAAAAAGATAGTGCAAATTCGACAACGCTTGCAAGCTGCAAGAGACCAACAGAGAAGTTATGCCAATATAAGACGAAAGCCTTTAGAATTTCAAGTTAGAGATCATGTTATGTTAAAAGTATCACCTTGTAAAGGTATCATCCGATTCAGAAAACGAGGAAAGCTTAACCCTAGGTACATTGGACCTTGAGCTTCCTGAAGAACTCAGTAATATCCACAATACTTTCCATGTTTCTAATCTAAAGAAATGCTTATCTGACGAATTCCCTGTCCATTACCAATGAAAGCGCTTCGACTCGATGAAAAACTTAACTATTTGGAAGAACCATGAGAACAAAAAAAATGGATCAAGAAGTCAAGCAACTGAAACAAAGTCGTATTCCTATAGTCAAAGTAAGATGGAACTCTAAAAGAGGACCATAATTTACGTGGGAACGCGAAGATCAAATTCGTGCCAAGTATCCACATCTGTTTTCAAACATCACTCCTCACCAACTAAATCTCGGGCTCCAAGATTTCTTTTAAGAGAGGGAAACTATAACAACCCGTAATTTTCATCAATGTAATTATCCATCTATTAAATTAGATGCACTGTAATATCTATCTATTATATATACCATCTTTATACAGGGAATTTTTTTGCTTTATCTCATTATACAACTGTAACTTGCATCTCTAAAGGTATACGAGCTCACGCAACCTTCTACCGAGTGCGATATTTTTCTATCTATGTTTTAATATCATATACAACAACCTAATATTGTCAAGTCTATATCTTAATATCATTTTACCAAGTACATTATCCATTTAACGTACTTTTCAAAATGTTATATCAAAACAAGCATTAAACGTTAACGTTTACATCAAAACCCTAATTATATGTAATGTATACATATAAAATGAATGTGCCAAGCCTTTAAAGCATGTGTACAAGATCAATGCACCACATTGGAATATCTTTTCCCTCCTAAATCAAGTTATAACTTTCTAAAACACAATGTACAAGTCAATAATGCAAGAAAGTCAAACTAGGTCTTTTTACCTCCAAATTCATTCTAATTTCTTACCACCACTTTAGCACAAGGTACAAGAACTTAATGCATTAGTTCCAACCTAAACCTAAACCCTAATCATCGTTAAAACCCTAATCTAAAAACCCTACACCCTAAAAAAACCTAAAACCCCATAAATTATCACTTTAAACCAAAAAAACTAAACCATAAACCTTAAAACTACGCCTAAACCTTAATCCTAAACCCTAAACCTTAATCCTAACACTAATCCTAAACCCTAAACTATCCTTAATCCTAAACCTAACTCGAAATTAAACCAAAAACCTTAACCCGAAACCCTAAACCTACCTGGTACCCTTTTTCTTTTATTTCTACCCATTTTAAGCAACCAAGCACCTCAAGCAAGCATCCTAGCACCTTTATGACATCACCTAGCAACTACCCTAGCACCTTACAAGCACCTTATTCACCACCTTGGCCACCAAGTTTTCAAAATTACCTCCTTGTCACTTATATGTAACCGAACCCCCCTAAAACCCTTCCACCCTGCATATCTACCTCCATAGCCCATAATACTTAACTTAGAGCCTCCCTTAGTCATCACTCTTTAGCCCTTGAACCCCCCTCTAAGATTTCTTAGCCACTAAGGTGATTTTGAGCCCTATAAATAGTCAAACACCCCATTCATTCAAATCACACCTCAAAAACTTATCACCACTCAAATGGAGTTCCAAATCAGACCAATAAAGGTCAAGTGAAGTCCCTAAGCTTAGAATAGAAGCCAAGAATCAAGAAAAAGTAGCCCTTGAAGTCATTACTAGGCGTACAAACCCGAAAACCCCATTTCGACCCATTTCTAGCTCAAGTAAGCTTAAATCTTGTTCAATAAGCTTATAATCTGTATTAGAATGTTCATAATACTCTTAAGATCATATATAAACTCTTGTTTGAAGCCTTGAATCCTCAAACCCATGTGTTTTTTATTAAAACCCTAAAAATGACCCATTTTGATTTTCTTGCTAACGAATCCTTTTTCTAAACTTTTGTTACGTTAGAACATCTTATTTTTGTTTATTCTAATAAGCTATAACCTGAAAATATCATTTGGAACCTTAAAATAAGCTTGCATGGCTTTTTGGACTTGTTTTGC
>BQNB010169461.1:0-13778 GCA_026074375.1 Tanacetum coccineum | reverse complement strand
AGGAAGATGATAAGTGAATTATTGCTTGTGGTGACTTCATTTTTGAAAAGTTACATTATGATTACAAGTATTGGCTTTTTATCCTCAGTTTTTGCATGTGAACAGTTTGTCAGACAGCTAGTGAAATGAATGACTTTTGATTGAGAATACACTAACTAGTCAAAGTTTCTATAGTAATTATTGGTGATAAAGATAATACTATAATCGTTCATATAGGACAAACCAATATATATTTTGTTGTTGGAACTCAAGATACTAAGACAATTTGACTAAGACAATTGAATTGAAAACAAATTCGAGAGGAAAATAAGCAAATTATTGTCTATCCTCCACTAACTCCTTGACTAATAATACAAATGACTTTGAAAAAACACTTGAAAACTTGCATTATAACTTTAATTTAAGGGAATAGTTTGTTGATTGAGTAAATCTGATAAGTTTAATGAGCTACACATTAACTTTTTTTCTCTGCAAAATCTTTTCCTTTATTTTTCTCTCCATCATTGCGTCACCTTCTCTCTCTTTTATTATTTTTTTTATATTTTTTATCATCTAAAAATACCCACAAAACACAAATAGTCTTTCAAAACAACCAATAAATATTATCCTCTCTTATCCAAACAAGTTTCTCTCTCTCGTTTTTCATTAAGAACTTTATAGCCGCTCGAGGAATCTTTTAGTTTGCTTTCTCTTTTCCCGTGACAATTGGTGCAAGATTATTCTATTTCCTGCTAAGGAAAAGGTGCTTCCCGCCCTTGACACCCTCCTACCTAATAGGCTAATATGACATTTTAGTATATTGAACCCTAATGATCTCTGGCCCTATTTGTATGTTCCCGAAACCGAATTCGTTTGTAGCTAAGTGTCCATAAGACACTACAAGAAAAAAGAGCTTTAATGACGGAAAATTGTATTTTTCTATCCCTTTTTATACTTTTAGTGCGTTTTTTACGTTTTCGTCAGTTTTTATACTTTTTCGTTCGTTTTTATATGTTTTCATCCGTTTTTATACGTTCTCGTCCGTTTTTATACGTTTTCGTCCCTTGTTATATGTTTTCGTCGTTTGTTAGACGTTTTCGTCCGTTTTTATACGCTTTCGTCCGTTTTTATATGCTTTCATCCGTTTTTATACGTTCTCGTCCGTTTTTATATGTTTTCGTTCGTTGTTATATGTTTTCGTCCGTTTTTATACGTTGTGTCTGTTTTTATATGTTTTTGTACGTTTTCGTCCGCTTTTATACGTTTTTGTCCGTTTTCGTTTGTTTTCATCAGTTTTATAAAATTTTATCCGTTCTTATACGTTTTCGTCTGTTGTTATACGTTTTTATACTTTTGTGGCTGATTTTATACGCTTCGTTCGCTTTTTTACATTTTTATCCGTTTTCGTCTCTTTATTTACGTTTTCATATGTTTTATACGTTTTGTCAGTTTTTATACGTCTTCGTCTGTTGTTATACGTTTTTATACTTTTGTGGCTGATTTTATATGTTTTCGTCCGCTTTTATATGTTTTTGTCCGTTTTCGTATGTTTATTTACGTTTTCATATGTTTTATATATTTGTGTCAGTTTTTATACGTTTTCGTTCGTTGTTATACGTGGTTATACTTTTGAGGCTGATTTTGTACGTTGTTGTCCGTTTTTGTTCTTTTTGTGCGTTTTCGTCGGTATATTTACGTTTTCATCTGTTTTTATATGTGTTCGTCAGTTTTTATACATTTTCGTCCGTTGTTATACACTTTCGACCGTTTTTATATGTTTTCGTCTGTTTTTGTACGTTTTCCACGGTTTTCATACGTTTTTATCCGACTTTATATGTATTTATACGTATTTGTACGTTTTATACGTTTTTGTACATTTTAATACATATCAAAGCATTCAAAAATGGATAAAAACGTATACAAGCGTACAGAACATACAAAAACGAACTAAACGTGTAAAAACAGATAAAAACGTATAGAAAGGTAAAAACGTAGAAAACATGCTAAAATGTATAAAAACGTGCTAAAACGTAAAAAAAACGAATGAAAATGAATGAAAATGTATAAAACTTACAAAAACATTTAAAATGAACTAACAGATATAAAAACAAATGAAAACGAATAAAAACGTATAAAGACGTACTATAACGTTTAAAACGGACGAAATTGTCTAAAAACGGACAAAATCTTATTAAAACGAACGAAAACGTATAAAAACGGATGAAAACGTATAAAAACGGACAAAAACATACAAAAACGGACGAAAACATAAAAAACCGGAAAAAAGCATACAAACCGTATAAAAACGAAACGTAAAAATATGTACGAAAACGTATAAAAATGGAGAAAACCCTACAGAAACGGACGAAAACGTATAAAAAACCGTTTAACGACGCTCGAAAACGTAAAATAACAGACGAAAACGTATAAAAACGGATGAAATCGTATAAGAGCGTACGAAACGTAAAAAATGGAAAAACGTATAAAAACTAACGAAAACATACAAAAAAGGAGCCAAAACGTAAAAAAGGATAAATCGTATGAAAATGGACGAAAGAGTATAAAAACAGTCGAAACGTATAAAAACAGACGAAAATGTAAAAAATTTGACGCAAACCTATAAAAATGGATAAAAACATATGAAAACGTAATAAAACGTATAGAAATGTATACAAACGTACAAAATCATATAAAAGACGACGCAAACGTATAAAACGGACGAAAACGTACAAAAAGGTATAAAAACGGATGAAAACGTAGAAAAAACAGAAGAAAACGTATTAGACTTTTTTTCATGTTATTTGATTTTTAAATTTTACTTTTTAAACACTTTAATTTCTCGTATTAGACTTTTCTTCCTTTATAATATTTTTTTTGTATTTCGAATATGTCTTTATAATACAAAAGTGAGTAGAGAATTCATATAGAAAACAAACAACACTTGAACATCACAAACGCATGTTTCTCTAACTAAACTCATTTTTCTTTTCATACTCAACTTTTTTATACGATTATAAAAGCAATAAAACATAAATTACAAATAAAATTAATAAAAATTAACTACAACCATAAGCATAGATCTAATTTGCACTATACTCGAAATTAACACTCCTAAAACTATAAGCATAAAAATTATTTAATTTGCACGTTTTCGCTTGTTATCGCATGTTTTTTCATGATTTTCTATGTTTTCGTCCGTTTTTGCACGTTTTCCTACTCTTCGTATGTTTTCACATGTTTTCGCTCGTTTTTGCACGTTTTCGTTCGCTATCCCACGTTTTCGCACGTTATTCTACGTTTTCGCTCGTTATCGCAGGTTTTTCTACGTTTTTGCACGTTTTTTAGGTTTTCGTTCGTTTTCGCATGTTTTCACTCGTTTTGCACATTTCGATCATTATCGCACGTTTTCGCACATTTTCTATGTTTTACTACGTTTTCATATGTTTATTTACGTTTTAGTTCGTTTTCATATATTTTTTCTGTGTTTTTCTATGTTTACGTTTTTGAAAGTTAATTGGTAACAAGTGTACGATTTTATAGGTTTTTGTACGGGCGAAAATGGATAAAAACGGATAAAACCGTATAAAAACGTACAAACACATATAATACGGACCAAAACGGATAAAAGCTTAAAAAAAACCTATAGAAACGTAAAAAAAACGTTCAAAACGTATAAAAACATATAAAACCGTATAAAACGATTAAAACGGATGAAAACAGATAAAACAAACGAAAATGTATAAAAACGGACGAAACGTACAAAACGGACAATAATGGATAAAAAAGGACGAAAACGAATTATATCGAACGAAAACGTATAAGAATGGATGAAAACGATAAAAAACGTACAAAAACGGATAAAACGTACAAAATTGACAAAAATGGACAAAACATATGAAAACGTATAAAAATAGATGAAAATGAATAAAAACTAAAGAAAAGGTAGAAAAACGGATGAAAACAATAAAAAAACATATGAAAACAGATAAAAACTGACGAAAACGAATAAAAACGGACGAAAACTATAAAAAACGTGCAGAAACGTGAAAAATACGGGTTAAAACGTGCAAAAGCAGATAAAAATGTACAAAAACGATCAACAAGTGTATAAAAACATATGGACGAAAACGATAAAAACTGATAAAAACGGACGAAAATCTATAAAAACAAGTGAAAACGTGCAAAAGCGGATTAAAACCTGCAAAAGCGGATAACAACGTACAAAAACTATCAAAAAGCGTATGAAAACATATAAAAACATATTAAATCGAGCGAAAAGTATAAAACGGACGAAAAGGTACAAAAAGGACAAAACGGAAAAAACGGATGTAAACGTACAAAGACGTAGGGGTGCTCACGGTCCGAAAACCGGACCAGACCGAAACCGAATTTGGCCAAAACAATGGACCGAAGACAGGACCGAAATGGTCCGGTCCGGCCTTGGTCGGTCCTGTTCGGTTCGGTCTTCGGTCCGGTCCGGTCCAACAAGGCATAATTGCTGGGTTTTGTAAGACCGAACCGGACCGACCGGACTCAGGATCGAAAATAAAGAAAATGATGGACGAGGACCGAACCGTAGTAGGCTCGGTCGGTTCGGTCCGGTTTCTCGATCCGGTCCGATCCCGGTCCGTTTTGCTCACCCATACAAAGACGTATAAACTGAGAAAAATGAATAAAAGCGTAGGAAGACGTACAAAAATGTATAATAACGGATAAAAATGTATAAAACATACATTTATACCACTTGCCCACCGGATTTTATTTTGTTAGAGAAAAGAAATAAAGAATGGTAAAAAGGGATTTTCTGTTTTACTATATAAAATTGGAAAAATGGGAATATCTTTTTTTGAAAAAAAGTGCTACTAAACAGTTTTAGGTTTCTCATTTTCATATGAAAAAATTTCTGGAAAAATAAGATATTTTTTGCCAGCTAAACACACCCTTAGGTTTTGAAGCATTTTGGAAGTAAGGTGAGCAAATTGCTTTCTAATGACTTCCCAATTAGACCCACATGAGTACGTGCGCCAGACCGTATGCCCCGGGTCGAAGGTCTGACCAAACATACTCGATATAAGTCGTCCAATACAAAATCAATAATTATATAGTCTTAGGTCTGACGATACGGTTATTATATTACCTTGTTTTGCAATTCAACTTAGACTGTCTTAGAGTAAAAAACAAACTCAAGTGATTTCGTACTTGGATGACAAATGACTTAATTTAAAGGGTATAAGTATTTTGATAAAACAAGTGTACCAAAAATGTATAAAAAGAAGCATGAATACATCCTTATAACACTAATATTTTTAAAACGGTATCTTATTTGTTTTAATTTTATGTATTAAAAACATCATTTTTATTTTATAATCCACAAGTGATATATAAAATTAGGGTTAACACATTTTATTTTTCAATATTTTAAGTATAAATAATTATATTACTACGGGACATGGTTAAATTCCCCATGGGTAATAATCAAACCCTAGATAGATAGCCTCAAGGATTATCCGTTTTCGTATGCTTATTTCCGTTTTTTATGGTTTCGCCTTTTTTTACGTTTTATACACTTTTATACGTTTTTTATGATTTTCTTCGTTTTGGTACATTTATTAACATTTATAAACGTTTCAGTGAGTTTTCTTCCGTTTTTATCTAATTTTATCCGTTTTTTTTCGTTTTTGGTACGTTTTGCAACATTTTATACGTTTTCGTATAAAAATATACAGATAAATTTTTTTTGCCAATCACCTACCATGTATAAATGCTCTTTAAATACAGTTAGCATCACTCAAAAATCATGTAACCTTGACAACTTCTTTCATATGTCACTTGAAACATATTAAAAAGTAATTTAAAAAATAGTTAGCATCACCTAAAAAAGTCATGATATCTTGACGACTTCAATTTCATGTCACTTGAACAATCATCATTATGCAATAATTTGATAGAACGAGTGGGAATGTACCCGGCGCGTTGCGACTGGGCATCTTTTTTTCTGAATTGAATTCGGTATTTATATGCCAGCCCATGTAACTGTCAAAGATTAATTTTCTTGTAAATTTGTAACACCCCGCCCCAAAACGGGCCCGAATGTCACACTTACGGACTAAAACATATGCAAGCGGAAGACCTTACTAATAAAATAGGTTAGCAAAATTTCACCAATTACTAAGGAAATAAATGTCTATACATAAAGGTATTTATGATCGCAAACGAATCCAAAATCCAACGTCTAAACAACTTATACTGTAAATGTGGTGTGCTAGTCCCTCAAGATGGTCCAATATGAGCTCCTATGTACTCTTCACTCGTATCTAAAATTCCACTGGTTACATGTCGCGAGGAAAAGAAATGCGGCTAAGCTAAATAGCTCAATCAACAGATAACAAAACAGATATAAACAAAATAGACAGATGTAAACAAAATAGAGAGATCAAGTAAAGAAATGAAATCACCATAACCTGTGTAACAAAGATCACATATATCATAAGAGCAAAACGAGATAAGTAGACAAACAAAATAGGTTGTCAGACGAAATAGGTAGCCAAACGAAACATAACAAGGATGTCATGACACATGTCGTTATTGTCTCCTCCACATGATGTCCACTAACGGACCATCTAGAACCGTTGGATCCATTCCACAACATGGATCATCATGAATCGTTGGATCATGTTCATGTGTGGGATACAAACTTAAATGCATCCCTATAAATACAGGCTCATTTCCATGAGATAACCAATTTATCTTCTTCACATTTCAAATACACACTTGATTCTAGTCGTATGTAAGTGTTACCCTGGCTAACGATAAACCTTGTTTGTCTCGGGGTCCTTAACGAACGCGGGAATTCAAACATAAAATTAACCTCATCTCATCTCATATTACACTATTGATTTACCCAAATCCTTGCTTTACGTACCATACATAGACATGGCACCATCCTTGGGACCTATGCCATAAAACAAAGCCCTCAGTTTCCAGTTTTTGACACGAGAAAACTCAAAAACTTCATTTTTTCGTCGCAAACACGACTAAAAAAAATTTCATTTCACTCTTGTCATAAAAACTTTATTCCAAAAAACATGGTGAATTTGCAAAAACAAATCAATCTCGAAAATAAACCAAAAACCCTCATGTACACATGATTCAAACTTGGCAACTAGGCAAGAAATGAAATAACGAGGTACTAAAAAAGTGGGCTCCTGCAACAAAGAAACAATTTCCTTGCGAATGATTCCTTCTTTATGCGGATCTAGTGATTATCACGGCAGTAATTGCTTCACATAAAATAAGCAGATTTTACATGGATGGAGGCAGTTTATCCAACATCATGTACAATTAGTGTTTTATGCAACTGCCTGAACATAATATGTCTTACAACTATTCCTCTCATCAGCTCTCTTCAGAGAGATCCATACTTGAAGGAGTAATTCAGCCAGAAGCTACAGTCAGAACTCACCTATTGTCGTGAATAGGTGTCATGGAATTTTGTGTAGTTAAATTAAATTCTAAATACAACATCTTGTTTGGAAAGACAACTATACAACAACTATGTGCGTAGATTTCCATGATTCGGTCATGTGTGAAATTCCTTACAAACTCAAGGATGGTCACAGTCAAAATCAATTACCCAGGAGAGGGCGTGGAACTAGCAATAGTAGTAGATAGCATGAAAATCAAGGTAATCCAATGGAAAGCTATACCGTCAGATAATGACAGGGAAGAAAAAGTTGTCATCAATGAAATGTATCCGGATCAGCTAATTACTATCAAAAAATACCTACCACTTCAGGTAAAATATTAACTCGTTCAGTTGCAAGCAAACAGTCTTGATATTTTATCTCAACACCAGCCGACATGACAGCCGTTCCTTTAGAATTTGCTAAACATTGCCTAGGACTTTGTAGAACCATAGAGGGGGTGAATATGGTCTTATTGACTTCTTCAAAGTTTATAAAACTTAAAGACTTAAAGAACTAAGTGATGTAATGATCTACTTGATGATGAATACAATAAGTAGACGGAGAGAGATAAAGAGAGAGACACCACGATATATATTGGTTTTGGATGGGGGTTTATACCAGCTGTACGTCCAGTTGCGAATCCACAACAAGATACTATTACTCTAGTATAATCCTAATGGTGGACTATAAACCGTATTCCAACTTCACACCATTGATATGCACTAAGATCGATGCTTACTAAGAAGAGCTACTCCCTACGGTATTCTGCCCCCAGAATCCACCCCTAAGAACCCATGATACAACTTTGTTCTAAGATCACTAAGATCAACTAGGACTACTAAGAACTTCTCCTTAGAAGTATATCAAAACATCAACTAGATCCTTAGTGATCTAGGCTTGATCACAATGATACAAGACATCCCTTACAACCAAATTGAATGAATGTTGATTGTTCAAATTAAGTCCTAACCTAACCTAAAGACTAGTTCCTAATATAAAGGGTATACGAAAGAAGACCTCAGACTACTAACACACAAGTATAGATTAGGTACTTTTGTGTTTCTCTGGCGGAGATGTGTTTTTCAATAGAATGATATATGGGAAGTTAAGAACACAAGACGTGTTAGACCTAGAGGATAGGTTAAAAGAAAAGAGAGGAAAGAAAGAATAGCAAGAGGTAAGGAATACAAGAGCCAAAATGGGTATTTATAGCCTAAAAACCCAAAAGTGGGAAAATTTATTCTGAGAGTGGCGTGCTAGCCATCTGTCAGCGTGTGGCCAACAAGCTAGAAGCCCTAATTCATTTTTTGGGTTTTTGGTGTTTTGAATACCCGTTCTTGCTAAACCTCAAATTGTACTTCACTGTAACACCCCCAAAATATCATAGCAGAAAGGTAACCTTGGGCGTCACGTTCATAGCACAAAGTCACAAGTTATATCGAACGACCTCTATATGAGTTATTTAAAAATACTTCATTTGATTCACTTGAAATAAATAAGTTTTCCAACATGACAAATCCTAAAGTTTTACATCAAAAGAAAGATAAGTTTTAATACAATCAAAAGGGTAATGCTCATGAACCAAATTTCCAATTCAATGCCACCATCAATGAGTGACTCTACCATGAACTTCAAATGCTAACCATGTACCATGCAGTTATGGACCTGAGAAATACATGCTAAAAATGTCAACATAAAGCTGTTGAATGGACCACAAGGTTCTCGTGTATGACCATTATAACAAATACAATGTCACATGAAAAGTGTTACTATTGCACAAAGCTCATGACATCAAAGCCTTAACGTTTACGTGTTGTTTCCCCTCTAGGTGTTTATCCCTAGAACACCCAAAGTTCCTCAAAAGAAATGCGTCTGTTTGATATGGAAATCAAGTAAGCGCTACTTATCTGAACAAAGGTGTCAACCCCAATAGATCTATCCACAATACTCGTGATTACACAAAATAATTAACGTTTCATGATAGTTATAGGGCCAATGTGGGATAACGGGTACTTAGGCAATCAGTAAAAGTTTAAAGTACTTGTGTCTGTAAGTAAAACAAGCAATATATTCTCACCCCGAAGTATTTCAAAAATAGTATAAACCATGTAAAGGTGAGGCTATGAAACTCACCTCAAGCAAATAGGTGATTCGGTAGTAGTACGAGTATAAATTAGTCAAAGTATCCTAGCCGCGACCTAATTTAATAATAAGGCGCTTTAGGTTTACATTATGAAGTGAACTAAATGCATATGAGTTTTATAAACTTGTATCACCCTTAAGGTTTTCCAAGTTCCAAATGTGATTCAAATCAAGTTTTCCATATGTTTACACTTAGCTACTTCAAAATAGTTTGTTGAAAACATGTGTTCACCAAACTACACAGGGCCGTAAGTCATTCATTTTTAAATGAAATTAGTCCGTAAAAAAGCCTAGGTTGTAGCTTTTGAGTTGTCTTTCCAAAAATGCAAGTTTTACAGTTTGACTCAAAGTTTAAAGTGTCCAAAAGTGCTAAACAATACACGGAAAAATGTTTGTCATATTATTTTATGTGTGATACTTGTCTTTTTACTCATATTATCACGACATGTGGAGAAATCCTAATGAAGAGAGATAATTAGTGCATGACACGTGTAATAATTTTGTACGTATAAAAAGATGAGTAAGTAGATGAAAGTATGATACTATAACATTGCTCTTACAATTATTATTAGGATATGGATTCTCTAAAGTTAAGATGAACATGATAGATGATGTTCTCTCATAAACATAATAAAGACTCGTCCCGCAAGAGACCCCACAGTTTTGTTTGTGAGGCAACATGATCAGTAATGTTCACATTAACTTTAGATAATCGATATCCTTATTATTATTATTATATCAATATATTCTCCAAAATTAAGGTAATATTTGATTTGATTTGATTTTGATGTTATATAGGATCAACGTTATACATTTTTGGTTGTTTAATTGATTATTTGATGGTTTTTAATGTGTAGTTGGAGTTGTAACAGTGTGTTGTGGCTCGCCAGATTTTTTATTTTATTTTAAAAGGTTGTATGATATGGGATAACAATCTGTTTATTTTTTATATATCATGGAATTTGAAACAAGAGTATAAATATCTTTTAACCCATTATGATATGCTACATTTTCTGATTGTTTGTGCTTATAAGCTTACTTAGTAAGTGTATGAAGTTAGAAAGAAATTGGTGTAACTAATGTCATATATGCGAAACTTCATTTTATGTTTAACTAATATCTGAAATGAGAAATAAAAGCATAAAGACAATGAATGGTTTGAATAATGATATTAGGTTGCTATATGCTTCTTGTTATAAAAGGAAAAGCTTAAGGCAAATAAAAATGGTGTAAAATATTCCATATTTGGTGTGATCACATTATTACTTCTATTTTTGGGCATGGTAAAGCGTTTTTTGCGAATTGTTTTCTAGAAAAACGTACTCGATTAAATTACAAAAGAAAACAACAAGTTTTTCTGGAAGGAATCCATATGTATGATTTATATGAGTCAAAAAATGTTATAACAGTTTAAACCCTCAAATGACAATTCACAAAGATTCGTAGAAACTTACAATCGAAATACTAAGAACAATAATGGCTATAAAACATGAAGTTTCATCTGAATTTGGTATATTCTTATCGAAACAAGGAACTAAAAGGTATTTCTTCTTGTCACCATTCTCTTTTTCATCTTTGAGACTTTGTGAGATTGAGTGTGACCTTATCAAACTTTTATAGTATAAGGATATCTCAAATTAAATGATCAAATTTATCTATGTTGTACTTCGTGGGCTAGGCCCAAATACTATGTGGACATAAGATGTCGAGCGAATTGTATTTAAATATATGTGTATCAATAGCGACAACGAGAAATAACCATTGAACAAGAAAATAACGGATACCAACATAATGTAATATAATAAAAAAGTAGTATTATTGTTGATAAAAAAATTACGAAAACTTACATTTGTATGCTGATGAGGTATTAGGCGGTCACGCGTTGCTACAGAGTCTAATACCCAACAAACTATTGAATTTGACATACTTGTATTCATTATTATAACTTAAATTTAACTAACAAACAAATAAGTTTTACATTTGGTTTAAAGACTCAATACAAGTACAATCACATTCGAATTTAACAAATCTGCAACAATATTGACCAACATTATATAACATGATGACCATTAGGATCATTGTCATCATTTTATTGGTCAATAATGAACCTCAAGTCCTCCTTATATAGCCTACACAATCTTGGAGAACAAGCAAGCAAGCCCAAACCCTCTTGGGTTGTGGGTTCGGCCGACCAAAGGGAAAAGGGGGCAAACCCTCACTTTCCTTTTTCCCGTTTTGCATATTAGTCCTTAATGTTTAACTATTAAACATTTAACTAATATATTTATTTATCGTTTACTAAAAACACTAATTAAACATTGTTTACGTATTAACGTGTGCGTCCCCTTAGGCTCGAATAAATAATTCGGACATATATTATTTACGATGGACATATTCCAACAGCTCCCACTTGGACATGTAAATAATACAATAACATTGGTAAGCGTCTAGCAACACGCCAATGCTCCCGAAATATTCGAGTATGGTTTCACAGGGCATGAACAAATGATTTATGAATTTACAATCCCTTTGTTTTCGATACCGTTGTTAAATTGGATATGGATCAATGTCATTCCATATTTAACGATTCTGTTTCTCGTATATATGATTAATCAAGATTACCAAAAATCATTGAGACATATCTACCTGAGTTTTGAGTGCGGCCACACATACATCTGATTAACCCTACGAGGGGCCCAGTGGTATCTTCTTCAATAATTTGAAGGAACAAATTCTGTATTGACTACAAGTGTCTAGTCATCATGTGGCATAAACCATTCTGACATAGCCCTTATTAGTTACCTTATTCAGGACAACTTAAACTGTATCAAGAAGGAATATCACTACAACAAAATGAAGACTTTGGGTCGACTAAATCGACCCTAAAAAACAAAAGAAAGCGACCCTAGGGACTAAGGGTCGACATAGTCGACCCAAAAATGGCGTTCCAAAAATTACGACCCAAAAAATTATGGGTCGACACATTCCTTTGAAACTTGGGTCGACATAAGGGTCCCACCACTTTTCAGTGGTACTCTTTGACTCAATTTTGGGTCGACAAAATTTAAAAGCTTTGGGTCGACAATGTCGACCCTTAACGTTTCTTTTTAATAAATGTTTTAAATAAATAATATATGAATTTATTTATTTACCGAATATATAATACATCTAAAATCCACGTGGGTAATCCACTAATTTTGGGTCGACTAACACTTTGAGTTTTGGGTCGACTTTGTCGACCCAAAGATTTATAAATATTTATGCACTAAGCTAGGGTCGACATTGTCGACCCAAAGTACGTATTTAGGGTCGACAATGTCGACCCTAAAAAAAACTTGTGGCAGAAAAAATTTTTTCAGATTTTTTCCGGAAATTTTTCCGGAAAAAAATCTACGTTTCATCAAATCCAGAATTCGCCAAATCCACTTTATCGACCCTAAAAGTCGACCAAAAACTTAAATTTTTGATAGCTATTTGGTTGAAAATGTGGGTCCCTGACCAATATTAGGGTCGACATTGTCGACCCTAATTTTTGGCCGAACCCAAACCAGATTTTGTTTGTAGTGCTAATAACAAATCCTTGTTGGTCCTTGTTAATCACGTTGAGAAACCTAAAACGGTAATAATAGAAACTATGACTTAAAATCATGTTATGTATATGTATTATGTAATATTATGGTTGAGGTGACACTAATTTAATTTACAAAAGAAATACCACTCACTATGAAATAATCCCGTTGGCAAGTTGGAAAAAGTAAAATATACTCTTCTCACAATATCGCATTAATAAATCATGAGAAGATGAAACTGGTGTGACGGTCTGTGGTTTTTGGTGCCTAATTTGGTTAATTCTAATATACAAATACGAATTTTAAACTATTAGTTTGTTAACTAACTGTGATAATCTTACCTAAAAAGATGGCATAAATTTTTATCCAAAAGTATTTAGTAGTTTGATAGCGAAGTATTTGAACTAATGAATTTTAAAATTTGAGTTACACATTCTAGTGATAATATTGACCACTTCAAATTGTATTATCTTTTATAATGTTGGCCACTTCAAAAACATGCATTCAATCTGTGTGTGCAACTTCGACCCAGTTACCTATGGTAATGGCTCAATTTTGTGGTATGGTTTAATCATTACAGGTCAAATCATTAGCTAAAGGGGAAATTGTTTAAATGGGTTAA
>BQNB010169460.1:0-13779 GCA_026074375.1 Tanacetum coccineum | reverse complement strand
GCCTGCGATGTGCTTTTAGTCATTAGTTTTATGCACAACTAAAGCAAATCGAACCTGAAATGAATGTTTTACATATTACATACTCAAAAGTTACAAGGCTTGTAGTATGCTGAGATGGGAGTAAAAAATTGGTTTCTATAATGTATAATAACCACTAATGTACACATTTTTTTAATATTTAATTAGTTATGTTAGTGATATGGATTAATGGCGTATCAAAAACTGAGAGGTAGGAGACTAATAGCAAAAACTCCCTAAAATTAGGACTATACACAATAGAAGAGTTACGGCAGATGAATTTTTTGGTTTTAAAACTGAGAGGTGAGAGACTAATAGTTTAACTCTCAGAAATCATGCACAATGTACAAGTTTAAAAAATGTGGAGGGAGATGATATAGTATTTAAGCGTCTATTTGTCTGATACAAATTAAACTCGAGTCATATTGAGATGAGATTTAAGAATATGCGAAATGCAAGTTTAACGAAAAAAAATAACAAATTTTGAGTAGTCAAACTAATGTATGAATAGTGGAACGTTTTCTAATTAGGAGTTAAATCAAACAATTATTGAATGTTGAACTATTTGGTTTAATATTAAAGTACAAAGGGTTGTTTGGTTGACAGATATTTGAAAGTTTTGGATGGTTTTGAATTTTAAATTCACTCTTTCAGTATGTTTTGTTCAAAAAATAATAGGGGTTTTAAATTTTAAATATATAAAAAGGGGTTTTTTTTAATCCTTCTATAAGGGTGCGTTTGGTACGAAGATAAGATTCATAATGAGAATTAGTTTGAAGAAAAAAGTAAAAGAGAGAAATGGATTGATTGAATTAAATAATGTTTATTTAAAAATTTGAGATATATATTAAAATTGAAATAATTAATTTTCAAAATTCAAAATAAATATATAATAATAAGTTGGGACCACTAAATTAGAGTAGAAAATAAAAAACATGGTTGTTATGCACTTTTTACCATACAAAAATAATGAAAGTCATCATTTTTATGTGAAATGAGTCTAAGGGTTTCACAACACCTTTTTATTTCATTATGATGGGTTCATCATTAACCAAACACTTATATATAACTTTTATGTCATTACTTGAATGACACACCCTTTAAACAAACGGGCCCTAAGTCAAAATAAAATCATACTCCTCCTCTAAACTGCATCACTCAAATCTTTCATTTTCTGATATCAATTTCTGTTTAATATTTAAATCTTCATTTCTCTTT
The DNA here is from genome assembly GCA_026074375.1 of Tanacetum coccineum. Classification (NCBI taxonomy): domain Eukaryota; kingdom Viridiplantae; phylum Streptophyta; class Magnoliopsida; order Asterales; family Asteraceae; genus Tanacetum; species Tanacetum coccineum. The sequence continues at coordinate 12,543 of BQNB010169460.1, read as the reverse complement.
CTTAATTTTTAATATGTTGGTAAGGATATTTATTTTTTGATTTCTTTTTTATCTTCGACGAACATGTAGGTTTACGAGAAGAGATATCGGTATTCATATAAGTTAGATTGTATGTTTACAATTTTGGTTTGAGTTGTTTCGAATTTATAGCTAATGTTGTTGATTGGTTCAATTTAGTTATTGATTGCTTAATTTAATTTTTGAGAGTTGATTAACACACTCTTCTTTTTTAAGGTTTTATTATAGCGTAGAATGAAGCGTGCAAATAAAAAAGAGTGTAAATCACTAGCCTTAAATTTTGAGGGTTTTGTGACATTTAAAGAAATTTGACTATTGAAAGATACTCTTGTGATTCAATTCATAGCCATGTTGTCTAATTTTTTTTATGAGATATAAATAAAGGATCCAGTTTGGTTCAATTTTAAGAGATGTAAACAAAGGTTAGTTTGATTTTTTTTGCAACCCATATTGTTTGTTGTTTTAATTTTGGGTCTTTGAGTAATTTCATGCGAAATTGTAACAGTAAACAATTTGAAGAACAATTTATAGAAGATGGATCACGTTCTGATAAAACTGTACCATTGAAGAAAAGGTCAAACAAGATGATTTACAAGGGATAATTTTATAATTTATCCTTATTTACATACCAAATCTTGTGATATGTTTTGTGTCAACCAAAAATGTGGTTTAATAAATCTCAAGATTTGAAACACTTTGAGGTTAAAAATGAATCTAAGATTTTAAATCAACGTTTTTATAAATTTGTGAACCAAATGTGCCCTAACTTTCGAGGATGTTATTATACGATCAAGAAAACACTAATAGTGTAAATATTAGAAATGATAATGGGGAGGGTTTGGGGCAGGGTGGCCGCTCATATCCCCATTAGAAAACCATGCTCCAAACTCACTCTGATTTCCATTGGGGATCTTAACCTGGCGCTTCATTGGAGCGAGATGCTCCCCCAAACCCACTCTGACTCTCGTTAAGGATCCGCTTTTTCAGGCGCAATGCTTCACTGAATACACATTGAATACACATTGCTCCCCATTTATTATTTCTCCATATTTTACAAATGTGATCACATCAAGAATCAAAAACCCACTAATATCATATTAATTAGTAGCCTTAAAAAAATTTCAATAATTAAACATAAATAATGATAAATCACGCATAAAAAATAAAAACTTCTTTTAAAATATGACATAAGAAGTTTTTCTAATCGCAACTTGCAATCTTGCAAAGATACAAAACTACAAAAAAATCGATAATATTATTTTTATTACGTAAATACTAACATAACAACATATGGATATAATAAATTTATATGTATATGTAGTTTTGGGGCGGGGCGGGGCGGGAATGTTGTGCGCCGCTCCCCGCCTCAAACCCGATAAAAATCTCCGGTAATACCCCGAAACCCTCCTCGTAACCCGATAAGCATGGTCCAAAAAATTCCGGGTTTTCCCATTAGGTTCGAACTTTTTGCCATCCCTAGTGAAGATGCATGATACAAAAGAAAAATAGGTAGTTTTGATGTCTTTCTTTCTAAAACGACACAGTTATAAAAAGTTTTCTTATTAAGACGTCTTAGTTTTTTAAAAATGTTTAGGGTATCTACAATGAGAGAGGAATATGAAATTATTAGCAAATTAAGTCACTATAGTGGAATGGGATTTATAATAACTTACGATGAATTAGATACAAGTAAGGCTGTCAAGATCGCGATCCTACCTGGGATCGTTTTTGTCTTTGCAAGATCGAGATCGTAAGATCGGATCGGGATCGTAAGATCCTACCAATTTATCATGTTCTGTAAGCAACGGATAAACGAGTCAAACTATTTTTATTTTTACTCATCATCAAAGATAAATTTATATAATATCCTCTTGAAAATGTCAAAGTTCAAATTTAAAATACCAAAGTAAAAGTAAAACACAAAAAAATAAGTTTCAATCGTCACATTTATGATTTAGCGGAATAAAAAATACATAGCAAGCGTAATAAACGTCTCAAAACAAAGTACATCACTAGTATCACTACAATCAATCTATCTAAATTAAAACTTATAGGTTAATAGTTAAAACTATAAAAAGGTAAAAGAAAAAACAACAATTACATGTAAGAAACTTTTTTGCTTCAGGTAACTAGAACATAAGAAGAAGAACCCTAATTTGTTTCATGTAATTTTAATCCGGAGAAAGTAGATAATTAGGTTTATTGATTAAAAAATCTGAAAATGAAACGTCAATACTTGTTAATGAGATCAGCGGACTCGTATTGTTCTTTTTGGGCCTAAAAAAGTAACGGGCTAGTAAGTATGTAAGTCACTAAGTTAGTAAATTAGTAATTTAGTGCCTTTCTAAAATAAAATAAAAAATTGGTAATTTGGTAAACTCGTATCGACACGCGATCTTACGATCATACGTGCGAGTTTACGATTCTACTTACGATCTTACCTCTGATGCGATCCTACACCGATCATACACGATTTTATCAGGTGGTCACGTAAGATTACGTGTAAACTCACGAGTTTGACAGCCTTGGATACAAGTCTATTGATCGTTCCTATCAACTTTTTTAAAAAAGTTTATCATTTTAAGCTGCTCAAAAAAGTGAAACAACCCCGTATTCCGTTTCCCCTTGTTCTAAATCATATTGTTCCTATGTTATTCCACAGAAGCCTGTAGGTTATTACATAGTCGTGTTTATAGGTTAATGCGTTAACGAGATTAAATGTTGATGTGATAATTACATAAATGGCTCTCAAGTTCATATGAACATAAACAATAATATTTCTCAAAGACTCAAACAATTAAAAAGAATATTTAGTGTGTGTGGATTGATGTGTGTGTCGTAGGTGGTCGGTTGGTGAATGTTATTGGTTGTGTGATCGTTGGAACCGCTTCTCGTGATGGTGGAAATGAGTGTGGTGGTCTTGGTACTGATGGGAACAAGGTTGGCGGTAGAGGCAGCGAGGCGTTTTGAAGCGAGTTCGATCTTAGCCATGGTATCGGCCAAGGCAACCATAGATTCTTTGAGGCGTGATGGTTTTGATGTTGGTGGTGGAGTATACGAAGGGTAGTCGGGATAATACTTGCATACAAGGCCGGGATAATACTTGGCCATGGTTTCAGCCAACTTGGCGTCGTCGACTGGAGGCATGAGTAAGATGAATGAAAGCACCAAATTGATATGGACCGAATATAGATGGTCAATCTCCTAAGAAGTAGATACAAGAAGGGATGGATAAGGCCCTTTGAGCGGGCAAGACTCCAAAAACAATAGAGAGAAAACTAGACTTTAAAATACTTTTCTTCTTCATTTGTATCTTAACTGAGTTTACAAATTACATATAAATAGCAAAGTAACATAACTGCCATATCCTTAACTACTTGTACCCACTAATATTTTGAAAAAGGAAATGTAAATCTAAAAGAGAACGTGCATGTGCATGACTAGCTAAAATGAAGAAACACATTAAACTGAAATGTTGACCCATTCTTCATAGACGTGGTTCGGGATATACATGTCAACCCGTATCGATACTCCTCTCCTTAAAAACGAGCCTTGCCATGCACGTATCACTTTCAGTAAGCCTTGCTGTTTTCTTTGTGAAGGAATATTTGCCTCCGTGAACCAAAGAATTCTAGATGGTCAATTATCACCTCAAAACCTAAACGCTACACTAGTGTGTAAACTCTGGTAAGTTGCTTACGATAGTAAATCCAATATTGATAGCGATATGAAAGATAGCCGAATCTCATATTCAAAAACAATTATGGCCACTAATGCTTCATTACTTTGCCCAGAAAGATTATTCGAGAAATAAGTTGCACAATATGAAAACTTGTATGTAGCACGTAACATAACCATCATCACCAGTAATACATTTTACTTGAAGATTAATATCAAAAGGAACGCGATCAGAACAACACAAGGTTAAGAATGAAGGATGGAAGAACCAATAATAGTAGCATAGCATATGAAAGCTTGGATGAATTGCTTTCGTCCTTTTGAATGTGCTCAGCCACATCAAAATCACCTGCAAACATTAAAAAATAATTTGAAATAATAACTCACTTTTCCTTATAATATTTCAAATTCATCGCAAACTAATCATTGTGCTAGTATAAATATGAAAAAAGACTGGTTTGTGAAAAGGTGAAAGTAGGCTTTTTTTTCCCAAAAGTATAACGTTCTTTTAACACATTGGCATATGGTTAGCGATTTATGTTCCCAAAAAATAAAACATCAACAAGGTAATTAACAAAGAGTCTTGGCTACTTGAAAGCTATTGTGTTTTTTTGCTGAGAACTAAGCATCAATAAATCACTTTGCAAGAAATGAACAAATTTAGAAGAAAAAAATATACGGTTTTTCGCCATTTATGTTCCTAAAATCTGTCGACAATAGCTCATTACGCAAGCTATTTGTGATTTTCGAAAAATAAAGATAATAACTTGTTACTAATAATCAAGAATTATTAAAAAGTCAATAAAGTGGGAACTAATGATTCTTCTGGTTACCTTTGTGTGGACCATCGCTACAACCTATTTTGATTGTTTCCTTCACGTCCTGTATAGTAGCATGATTGTAGAAAACGAAGTGTGATAAGATATCATCGACACAGTTAAGCACGAGGTGTGTCTCTTGTAAGCATGGCCCATGACAGTACTCATTGACGTATTCAGGTGGCACGTGGAGCTGACCACTCTCAGTCAACCTATAAGACTCTTCACAACTGCTGTAAATCTGTTACAAACCAAAAAATTAGTACAATTAATTGATCATCTCCATGACCATAAAATTAGTGTTTCACTTTTTAGGTCAATAATAGTAAATTGATATAACACTATGGAGCTAAAACATACTTTGTTTAACCTTCACCGACGTCAAACATTATGAAGCATTTAAAATAGAATGTGAAAAGATAAATTACTTCTTTTTCGTTGAAACATTGGAGGGCTTTCACAACAATCTCATCTGGTTTGTCATCACTACCATGTCCACCATTTACCACCGAACCACTCCCACTGGATCCACCACCGCCACCACCACCGCCGCCGCCACTGGATCCGCCACCTGGTTCCGGTAAATATCCAAGCCCAGTTCCAGCAATTCCCGTATCACCTTTCCCTGTGACAAATCACTTTCTTTAACAGATTCTTGAAAATTTTAAAACTTTATTAATCGTTCATCCAAAGGAGTACCTAGTTTAAACCAGAAAAGACCAACAAACAACAACATCAGAGCAAAAAGCCATTGGTTAACAAAGACAGAGGACACCATGTTGATTAAACATACATATGTAACAGATAATATATGCCATTATATCACATGAATGATGAGCAGAAATTCATTTTTGTGGGTAAAACCAACTAAGACTGGTAAAAAGAGTGTAGTAAAAGATTCAATGAACGTGTAAGAAAACATATTATTTTGCGAAATCTGATTGGTGAATGAGAAAAAAACAGGAAAGGTTGGTTGGGTTTGGGCTGACAAACAAGAGAAAGCGGTTGGAAGAAGTCACCAACCTTTCACCATTAACATATTATTGCTAAAATCAAACCTAATTTACAATTTTCTCATTACTTGCAGTTTCAGGTACCTTAATTTCAATGTTCTAAAATTTCTGGTCACATGAGTCAACTTTAGGATCCAAATCTTATATGAATAGTCTAAAAAAAGGGCTCACTTATGATGATATTACACTTAGGGTCTGTTTGGTACCGAGAAATGTCACTTGAGAATTGGAAATATGGCAAAATCTCCTGTTTGGTACACTAGAGAAAAGAGCGGATGGAAATATTTTATTTCTCGAGAATACGATCCTTTGTAATATGATTTCCATCCATTTTAGAATGGAAATGGAATCTTCAAAAACTAAAACACGGAGAATTTAATAATTTATAGGTCAAGATGTTAGGTATAAAAGTAAATGTCACGTGACATGCACATTCAAAATAAATAAATTGAAACACACTTCAGATCTAGCTCTATATCTTTTGGCAATGGAGCTCCTCTTTTCATTATTTAACCGTTTCTTCTCCAATTCAAAGCTTGTTTAATTTGTGTGCTTTCCAACATAATCAATATACATATTTCTAGATTCTTGGGTTTTGGGTTTTGTGAATTTTATAAATAATTTATGAGAATTGTTCCTTTTATCTTTTGCAAATGTCCAAGTTAAAGTTTTTGGGATTTTTGTTTTAACAGATTTGTAAAACGTTTTCAACTCATTAATTAATTTGAGCTGTAACTTATCTAAAATGGATCCACTATCACTATATAATTCAATTTTTCTTTTCTAATTTTGATCTCACTCTTGATGCAATTTGAATTGGTTTCTAACGTGCAGGATAGTAGTTTTCATGTGGATTTTTTTTTCTTCTTTTTTTTGTCTAATTTCTCTGTATACTCTCTTTGGCAACCAAACACTAGAATCTAAATAAATTTCTCCACCAATTCCATTTCTCTCCATTTCTATTCTCTACTTCATTTCTAATCTCTGCAATTCTCTCTACCAAACATGCCCTTAATACAAAAGCGAGATATTTTTTAAGCTTTGCAATTTGATATTAGCTAAAGTGGCGTTTGGCCATAAATTCAAATGTCATTTTCTATGCTTGGAACGGCAGTAATGCAGTACGCACCTGATCATACCCAAACATGGACTATTTAAATATAAATGTCCATACAAAAAGAACGCATCGTTTGACTTGCAACATAATTTTTATGAAGTTTCACTATCTAATTTACTAATGAGCTCAATATTATGCATCTTTAATCATGGGCTAGCCTTAGAGCAATACGTAATTTTAGACCAGAAGGTCAATAGTTTGATTAACGGAAACTGTCTACTTAAGTTTTGGTGCACCGCGATCACCAATACTTTCATATGTTCATAAGACACATTACATTTACATGACTAGCCGACTAGGAGAAGAAGGTAAAATAAGTAATTTTATAAATAGATTCTCAGAGAGTGTGTTATGATCCCACATCGGCCAAGTATGGGATTGGTTGGTGGTTTATAATGTCTAGGTGTCCCCTCCTTTTACAAGCTAGCTTTTTGAGTGAGTTCTACACTTGAACTTATGAACCGATACGAGCCTAGTATGGGATAGGTTCGTATCAGAGTGCTGCTTATATACGTCCCATGAAAATAGCAAATTGACTGAGCAAAAAAGTGTACTGGCCAAAGGACAAATATATACAAATTAAGATAGACATGAAACTTGAATAGGTGATCATAATATCATATAAACCTCAACAAAGGGTAACTATGTAATTAGTACCTTGATGTACTGCCAGAATGGAACCGACAATGAGGCTGCAAAGCAACTCCAAGATGCATAACTATCAACACCTGATGTACGAATAGAATCAATACTCTTGAATTTCTTGTGCAAATATGACTACAAAATGGAGATGGGCTTCAACACAATTCCCCTTTCTTTATACTTGAGAAAGATATCTCTAGCCTCAATGAACCTACCAGACGAAATTAGAGCCTCAATAAACAAATTACACGTAAAAGAATCAGGGCAACAACCGTTATCTTCCATTGACAAGAACAGCTCTTTAGCTTCTTTATAACTCCCCAAATAACACAGCATCTTAATAAAAGCACTATACGTAAAATTATCGGGAGTCAAACCTAAAGTCAACATCATCACTAGGGCCTTTTGTGCCTTCTCGAACTCCTTCATCCTACAAAAGTTCTGAATCAAGGCATTGAAAGAAAAAACATCTGGCGTTACCCCATTGACTTGCATTGAGTTTAGCAATGCCTTTGCTTTATAAATATCACCGACAATACACAATGAACGGATCAAGATATTGTATGTTATGGCATTTGGATTCACACCCCAATCAACCATCTCATTTAAACAATCAAACGCATCGTCAATTTGATGGGTCCTACAAAGACCATGAATTATTGAAGTGAACGTATAGGTATCAGGTTTTAAACCATGTTGTAATAGCATCTTAAGAAGCTCGCGTACTTCACGTATATCACCATTCTTACAATGCCACGATAAAAGAGTGTTGAAAGTAACAAGATTAGGTGAAACACGACAATGAATCATATCTAAAAAAGTTTTCATTGCTTTATCAATCATACCCGTTTTGCAAAAACCATCAATCATCATGTTATATGAGACCACGTTAGACAAAAGCCCATTGTCAAGAATCTTAGTTAAATACCGATTTCCCTCCTTTAATTTTCCATTCTTGTATAAAGCCTCAACAAGAACAAGATAGCTATTGAATCCAAGATTCATACCTCTTCCAATTAAACCATCGACAATTTCGCAAATTTCTATGAGATCAAATCCCTTAAGCAAACAAGTTATAGTCATGTTAAAAGTCATAGTATCAGGAACATAACCTCTCTCAATGCTTTTCTTCAAGAAAATAGCGGTCTCATTAACCAAAGAATTGCTCGAAAGACTATGCAAAACAGACTCACAAACTGCTACGGGTAAGACGTCTTCATTATCAACAAAATCAGTTAACAATTTAAAACCCTCGAGTGGAACCACATTACGAAATACTCCATTAACCAATGACCTAAACGTAGCTTCATCCCCTCCCCCGCTCAACCGTGCGCCCCCCCCCCCCCCCCTCCCCCCCCCCCTCAGCTCCACCCACCCACCCCCACAAGTACGAAATACTCCATTAACCAATGACCTAAACGTAGCTTCATTAGGTCTCACATTACTCTCCTTCATTCTCTCCAAAACCTTAAACGCCTCATCAATCCTTTTAGCATTACAATATCCATCAATAAGTATAGTATATGTAAACACATTCGGTGCATACCCCGTTTCCTGCATTTGCTTCACTAACCGCAACGCTTCATCCACAACGCCAACCTTACACACTCCATGAATCAAAAAATTATAAGTAAACCTATCCGGACTACATCTATCCGCCTTCATTTGCTGAAACTTCAAATAAGCTAAATCAAGTGCATTCGACTTAACCAACGCATCAATGACCGCATTATACAATCTTGTACTAGGCGCAATCCCTAACAACGATATCTGATCAAAAACCTGCGCAACATACTTAGCTAAACCTAACCTCCCCCAACTACTAATCAAAACACATAGTGATTCCTCAGTAACACTACACCCTGAACTCCTAACAAGATCAACTACTTCTTTACTCAACAAAACCGGACCTTTTCGATAAAGTGTATTCGCTAAAACTACTCGAATTGAGTGATTCTTGGCGTAAAACGGAAAAAGATTCAAAACCCACAAATAAAAAAGCAAACTTTGTAATGGGTTATCTTGGTTTTGCAATATACTTATAATAAGCCTAGGGTTTAAGGTAAATTTATTGGTTTTTAAGTCATGGTTGAGCAATAAATACCAATCTTTATGTGCAAGAATCTGTGAAATGTAGTGATGGTCGATTGGTTTTTGATTTTGGGATTTTGATTTAGGGTTTATGGAAGAGAATTTACCTGTTGTGGTTGATGGATTGGGTTTAATTGGGTTTTTGGGTGTGATTTGAGTTGGAATTTGTTCAACCCTAGAAGCAAGAGCAGAGAGGCGTCTCATGGAGCAAAAGTATCCGCAGTTTGGGTGAAGTTCAGGTTAGTACAGTGATGAGTGAACTGGACTGGTTCGAAACCGAAACCGATTACGGCAACTGTTTTTTTAGTGTTTTATATTAGGGTAAATTACAAATTAGGTCTTTGTGGTCATTTTTTCACTCTCCGTCACTCTCAAACTTTAAATACAAAGAACGTCATTGTTGTTTATGTTTTGTTACAAATCACGTCATCTTCGTTAACACCCGTAATTTTTTTTCGTTAGTGACCCATCACGTGCATTCCAGGTATGCATTACATTGTACACGTTTAACCACTTGATTGTGCTTCCCATGAGACCCTTATTCTCACGGACGAAATTTTCAATCAAACTATATCTTATACAATTGCACCACACATTCAAGTCAAACATAATTACTACCATTTACCCGATCAAATCACACACACTTAAGAACATACACAAACACTCCAAAAATGGTGATTTACGGGTGTGGGAAGCAAGCTAATATAAAAACTTCATGGATAAATAGAAATCCCGGACGCCGGTTCTTTTGCTGACCGGTGTTGGTAAGCCTCATTTTACATTTCGTGGTTATACGATTGTTTTAGTCATACACATTGTCACTCACGTTTTGTTGTCTCCATGATCTAAGGCATGAACTGTGGGTTTATGGGGTGGGTTGACCCGCCCATGTGCCACAAAGCTCTTGATGTGATTCATGCCCTTCTAAGTGCTAAAAATGAGCTAGAGGAAGATTTGGAGGAGCAATGTATGCTGCTGAAGGATAATGAGATCCTCGCGAAGAAGCTTAGGAAAAACATGGTGATTGCATGGATATTGGTGTTTGTTGTTTTAAGTATTTTTAATGTGCTTGGTGGGAGCATTGGTTGTTTAGGTCATAGTTTTTTTGGTATATTTTGTGAGGATGTAGGTTAGGGCTGTAAACGAACTGAACGTTCAGTGAACATTTCGTGAACCTTTCGGTAAAAAGTTTGTTTACGTTCGTTTATGTATTAAATGAACGAACATGAACAACATTCTACGTTCGTTTAGTTAAATGAACGAACATGTACAAAAGTATTGTCTGTTCATTTATGTTCGTGAACATCCGATTATTCGTTCGGTTATGATCGTATATATGTTTATGTTCGTCTATCGTATCTTTTTATTGTATACTTTTGAATTTGCTTTACTTAAACAAAACAACACCAATAAGACACACTATTGTGTATATTTTTGTAAATTTTATGTTTATTTACGTTCGATTGTGTATGTTCGTTCGTTTATGTTCGTTTAGTGTCTTAATGAACGAACATAAACGAACACGGACAACCATATTTCTTAATAAACGAGCACGAACAAGAATATTTGTTTGTTTAAGATCGTGTTCGTATATTTGTCCGGCTAAAATTAAATGAACGAACATGAACAAGGCTCCGTTCGTGTTCGTCCGGTTCGTTTACAGCCCTAGTGTAGGTTATTCATGTTATGTATGACTTTTTGATAGTAAATATTTTACTTTTTGTGTAGTATTAGTTGTTCATATAATGGTTATTGTTCTTTAAAATAAAATCAAAATCAAAATTTAGAAATGATATTTTGGTTGAGTTGAGTTAGTGAGAAATTCTTACAAGTATAAAATGGTTATATTTGAAGAACTTTGACTAATAAAGTCAAGGAATGAGTTGTTTTACTTTTATTAGTCACTAATGAAATGTTTGACTAATTAAGTCAACAAAATGGACTTGGATGTCCCTTTAGAGCACTTGGTATGGTAACATACCAGTCGCGTCAGTCCCATGTGGCACCAACTGGCGCCGTCACCATACCGGGTATGGCTTGCACCAGTTTGTGCGCGAGTAAACTGGCTCACGCCAGTTAGTGTATCTCTTCCTTTTTTTAAAGCGAAGTGTCGCTTTATAACGGATACATTTCAACAAAAAAAACTTTTTACACTCTATAAATAATACCTCATTTTAACATACTTCTCTTCCAAAACCTCATTCTTTATACCAAATATGGCTTGTTCTCTCCCTCATGCCGTCAAAGAAATCCAATCGTATGTTCAGAAACAATGTGACGAAGACAATGCGGCTTGTCAGGAAGCTATTATGGGCGTAATGACACTGTTTGAGCAAGCATTAGAGGCAAAAGAAGATTTGAGGAAACAATATGCGAAATGCAAAGACATTTTGCCAGAAAGACGTATTGTGATTCAAAAGTTTTAGGCGATGAAGCGTGTAAAGATTATGAGGTTAAGAAAATGTTATGGACTTGTGTGTCACAAATACAATGTTAATACAAATAATGTCTAAAAACGTTATTTATATTTTTCGACCTCTCGATGTTTTGAAGATAACAAAATGTAAAAACGTTTACGATAAAAATAAACGTTTACAAATTATTAATCGTAGATTTCCATTTCAAATGTAAATCACTTAAGGTATGTATAAACAAATCATTAAACATGATTAGTGATCAAGAAAATAATTTTTCTTAATCATCACATTTTTATAAAAGTATTTTTACAAAAATAAATAAGTATAAATATATATATATATATATATATATATATATAATACTTTTTAATTAAAAGAAAAGTTTTATTTAAAACATAAATTTGAAATTTAAATTTCCCCCCAAAACCGAATATAACTCACCAGGATAAACCTTCCTCACAAAAGGACAAAAGTTGGAGCGTGGTATGTGCTTAATTACACATACCATTTTCCATTAGTAACGGACTTAAAAGACTAAAAACGTACCAAAAATACATTGTATTTGTATGTTTTGCTTTTGTATTGTGCAAAAAACGGATATTCAAGAAAAGGAACAAAAAGAAAGCCAAAAACAAACAAATCCAAGCACGGAATGGAAAGTACAAAGTCAAAAGTCATCCAAATGAAGAAAATATAACTTGAGGGGCTAAAACTGCCAAACCTCAAGTTGTATTACAAAAGATAAAAAG
>BQNB010169457.1:0-13779 GCA_026074375.1 Tanacetum coccineum | reverse complement strand
AGGAAGGTTTGTAAAAATGTTTTACCTCATCATCACTTGCAATAGGAATTTTAGTATTGTTTATAAGTATAAATTTTAGTTTTGGGTTTGATTCTATCAATTTTTCTTTTGACTCGACTTCTTGATCTCTTACAAAATTTACTTGTTTGGTTTCGCTAGGTGACCATTTGGTAAAATTCAATCCTAAACCGGATTTATCTCCGGGAGTTTTTTGAGAACTTATTCATATCTTAAGTGAGTGACTACTATCATTAAATTGATTTAGCCTATATATATTTTTTCTAAGCTTCTCATTTTCAAACCTAAGATCTTGACATAATTTACATTCTTCACCTACTTCCTTACCTTTTTCTAACCTATATAATTTATCTTTTAATTCTAGTGCTTCATTTTTTAATTTTATTTTAGCTTGTTTTAAAGTTTTATTTTTAGCCATGACTTTTAGTCATATTTTGCATAGTCTATTGTATTCACTATCTAAGTCATTTTCGTCTAATGATGATTGGTCATCACTAAAGTAATCGGTTTCGGAAAGTACCTCATTGGAAGCTTTAGCCATAAGACACTTTTCGTCCTTTGTATTCTCCTCTTCATCTTCGTCGCTATCACTCCAAGATCCTTCAACAAACGCCTTTTGATTTTGATATCTTGATAGTTTCGGACATTCTCCGATGAGATGATTTGGATCTCCACACTTAAAGCATTTTCTTTCGCCTTTGCCATTTTTGTCGTCTTTATTTCTTTCTTCATGTGGTTGTCTTACGAATCGTCCTTGTCTTTTGAAGAATTTCTTGAAGTCTCTTACGGCCATGACATATTCTTTATCTTCACTATCGGAGGTTGAGCTATCGTCATCACTAGATTCCTTTCTAGCTTTCAAGGCAATAGATCTACATTGTTCTCTTCTGCTTTTGACGGTTTCGGAATCTTTCTTAATTACTTCTTCATAAACCTTCAAATTTCCAATGAGTTCGTCAAGTGATAGAGTTGTTAGATTCTTTGATTCTTCAATCGCCGTGACTTTTGCGCGCCATTTAGGATGTAATGCCCTAAGAAATTTCCTAACACAATTCTTGCTCGAAAAACTTTCATCAAGTGATTTTAGACTAGTAATAATAGTGTTAAATTTAGCAAAGGCATTATCTATTGATTCCTCTTCCGGAATCGTGAATTGTTCATATTGTTGAACAAGAAGATCTATTTTGTTAGCTTTGACTTGATTATTACCTTGATGAGTGATTAACAAAGTATCCTAAATTTCTTTTGCGGTTTGACACATAAAAATTCTTTCGTATTCTTTACGTGGCAAAGCATTATAAATTACCATTTTAGCTTCATTGTTTTTTGCAAGTTTCTTTTTAAGATCATCGTTTTGTTTATGAAAAGGTACAACATCATCCTTTTTAGTTTCGAGATTGTTTTGAATAGGAGGAAAATCACCATCGGTAATAACATGCCAAAGATCTAGATCTTTTGATTTCACATAAGTTTCGAATATATTTTTCCAATAAATAAATCCATCACTTTCAAATAGTGGTGGTCTTTGCATAGATTGCCCTTCTAAATATTTTTCCGATTCCATAGATCGATCCAAGTTTTAAAATAAAATTTATTTTAAAAATCTTGTTTAACGTGGCTCTCTCCTTGATACTAATATGGAAAACTAGAAGGGGGGTTGAATAGTTTACCGCTTTTTTTAATTTAAGGTTTTTAACAAGTGTTTGTAAAAATTCTAGATTCGAATTTATGTAATTCAACACTTGCACAAATAAGAACAATATTACTTATCAGACAATTGGATATGGGATAGATATAGAGGAAATAATGTAAGACAAGAGATAAGAGTAAGAACAATCAAACCACAACGCGAGGATTTATAGTGGTTCGGTAACGAAGCACCTCTTCGCGCTACTCCACTCCCCGAGCACCTAACTCGAGATTTTTCTTCACTATGTCAACAAGCTCCCTTATGGCGGAGAAAACCGTACACAACGTTGCTTACACCGATTTACGACACAAAGCTAAATGTCGAGTTCTAATCTTAGCTAGAACCAATCTATCACAACACAACTTCACGACTTGTTCACAACTTCACAACTTCTTCACAACTTCATAACTTCACGACTTCTTCACAACTGCACGACTTCTTCACAACTTCACTTCACCACACTACTTATATCACAACTATCTAACACTACTTGGTAAGATTACCGTGATCTAACTATACTTACAAAGATCGCCAAGATCTAGCTACTACACACAACTACAAGATATACAATTGATTTACAAATATGTGATATGAATGCAACAAAATTGTTATGCACACTAAGGTGTAATACTTTTTCACTTGATGATGGAAGTATTCTTCTCTTGCACTTGAGGAATTGAGCTTGGATCACTTGGAAACAAAGCTTAATGATTAAATGATCAAAGGATTTTAGTGAGATGTGTGGGCTATTTTAGAACAGAAAGAATGAGTGCAAAAGGTAAGAAAAAAGTGAGGAAAAGTCCAGTATTTGTAGAACAAACTGGGGGGAGCGTCTACCTAGGGGCGGTCCCTTTAAATAGGTGGGCGGTCCCCTTAAAATTAAGGGGGCGCCCGTGTATTTAAGGGGGCCGCCCTAGACTAGGGGATCCCGAGTTTGTATTTTGTGTATGGGGAATTTTCTAAAACTTTTATAGCCGTTTTAGGTCCGAAAATTTAAATTTCAAAATGTTTATTTTGAATAAAACATTTCTTTTAATTATAAAAAATATTTTGTAAGTTTATAAAAATGTTTACAACATTTTATAAAAGTGTGAGGTTGAATAAAAATTTACTTTGATCATAAAATGCATTAAGCATTTATTTATTCATACATTTAAGTGATATAATTTTTGAAATGAGAGTTTACTACTAATTATTTGTTTACGTTTAATTTTACATTGAACGTTTTTATATTTTGTGATTATCAAAACGTAAAGATGTGAAAAATATTAGTAATGTTTTTAGGCATTATATTTTATCAAGTTTTTATATTATTCTAACTTGTGAATGTTCAATTTTCTTATATGATTACTTTTGGCCCAGATTACCGCAATAATCTCTAAGTTACCCAATTTGTATGTTTTTTAAACTGGACAAAAATAGGCCTTCCAGTTAATAGGGTAAAACCATATTTGGCTTCCATGATTAGTCTCATATATCTTTTGGAGTTACTACTTGAAGCTGCGTCAGGGCATTTCACATCTACCCATGCATACATAAGTGAGAATTATTCGAACACTGCATTCTCATAATGCATTGAGTGATCTGATGTCGCACAAATGCATGCATATATGCTTTCTTTTTCTATGCAATTGAAATAATCAAGTAGACAACCAAAACATAATTGCGAACCAATTCTGATCACTAAATAGACTGTTTGTATCACGTTTATCAACACTGCTCAAAGTGACTCATCAGTTAGGTAAATATTAGGATCCTCTTCGACTGCAAATGATCATATGGGCGTCTAAAATGACTTATAATGTGTTTTTACTGGTACCTTGCAGATTTACTTTTAATTTTTAAGGTTGTTGTTGATCGGTCTCTGGTTAAGAGACAGTTCTCTTTGATGTTGCTTAAGTGATTGCTTGACTGTTTGACAACCATTCTAAATTTATTATTGATATCTGGGCTTTTAGTATCTATAGATGTGGTCATTTAGGCTTTAAGTGAATATTAAAAAAAAATGGCATCGCCATTGATTGTTTGAATTGCACCATCTTTTTCTATGCCAACAGAAATATGTAAAATGTGTGATTATATTAACTTAAAGCTTACATCTGTAATCGGACGACAAACTTTGATCTGCGGTGTTTAAGAATCGACAATTTTTTATTTATTTAGTAAACCTTATTTCATAACACTTGTTGAATAATTATCTTGATAGAATATACTTTTCTTGGAACACATCTTTTAGAAGGTCTAATATGCCTTGTGAATAACAGGTTCTTGAATGCAGAGTTTTTCATGAGTGCTAATATTTTCATGACGTAAAGGTGCAAGTAAAGATTGGCAGAAGTTTTAATCGGACGTAGTATTAGTAGTAATAGTAGTATCTCCTTTACATTTTGATTGTAATAGATATTATGCTATTAGTAACTTCCGTTGTGAACTGTCATATGTATCTATATTATTAGTAGCTTCCGTTGTGGCTGTTTGAAGGTTAAGGTTTTTCACTGACTTGGGTGTTTATAACGTTTTTTGCTTTGATAGTTTGGGGTTTGACTAGAAACTTGGTTTTTGGTCAAATCGTTTGAATTGGTTGAGAATCACTGTTAAAGATTGTGGTTCTCTGCTATGGCGTTGATATATTCCGAGTTTGGGTTTAATTTAATTTGATATGGGAATTGTTTGCAGTAACCCTCTTTTAAGGAATGGTTTGGCTTGATTTCAAAGTTTTCAGAACCCAAATGGAATTGGCTATTCAACAGCCAAACATATTCCGGGACTTTTTTTTACTTTGGACTTTCATTTGTGGGTTTTCTTCTCTTTTGGTTAGTAAATTGTTTATTTTTGAAAAGCGCTGGGTTAATAAATTTTGACAAATCATAGATGGATTAATTCAGGCTGTCAGGTCACATTTAGCGGTGTAAACGAAACGAGACAACTCGCTAGCTACATCGATTTGTAATTTACTCGATGTAGACGAGTCGAGCTACTTGAGTTAATTTTCTAGTCGAGCTCGAGTTCTAGCTATGCAAGTAAATTTTCGAGTCGAGTTCGAGCTCGAAAATATTCTGCTAATTAAGCTCGCGAGCGTTATCGAGCTTCAACTAAATTACACTTTTACCTTTTATATACATATATTTACGTGATTTTCATACATATCGAGTCGAGCCGAGCTTGATATACCGATTATTCATTGAGTTCGAGCTATGAATGTAGAAATAATCGAGCTCGAGTTTTATATGATGAGTCGAGCTCGAGTCGAGTTTTGAGCTCGAGTTTTAGTATTCGAGTCGAGCTCGAGCTTGGCCATACTTGACTCGTTTACACCCGTGTAATTAAACTTGATAAATATGTTAACTTTGGGCGCTTCTAAATATATCTATTTTTTCCGCTAAACAAACACTAATTATTACATAGTGATTGCTCTAATAGAATGGTGAGCTATGCTACAACTAGGGTAAGTAAAACGGACTACGGATCGGACCGAATCGAGAAATCGGACCGAACCTATTTCGGTTTGGTCATCGGTCCATCTTTTTCTTTATTTTCGGTCCTCGGTCTTCGATCTGGTGTTTTAGAAAAAGTCGGTTTCGGTCCGATCCGATTTTAATCAGTCTTGTCCGGTTTTGATCATTCGGTCTGATTTTCAGACCGTGAACACCCCTAACTACAACCACAAAAGTTAAAAAAGAAATATCTAATAAAAGTATTATGTTTTGAATGAGTTAATTAAAAAGAAAAGAAAGAAATTATATACTTTATATAAAACATCAGAAATTGGAATGCGTGCATCACCGAATAAAAAAATCGAACATGATTAAAAAATTCAACTGACACCACCACTGACGTTGAGAAAAAATAAAAAAATAAAAGAATTTTCAAAATGCACCATGAACTTTAACCTATTTACGACTTTTTTATATAACGATCTTTATGTATCAAATATGGATCGCGTATCTATCGATTTATTCGAGAGAAAAAAAATGTCGCTGAAAAGATCGTCGAGTTGCGAACAAAATGAGCCCAATATTGCAACGCTTTTGACATGCACACAATTTTATAAAAAAATGTTGAAGTTTAATATGAATAAAAAATCAACATGCTTAAAAAATTCAAATCACCCCACCATTGATGTAAAGAAAAAAAATAAAAATAAAAACACAAAATGCACTTTGAACTTAAAACTATTTATGACTTTTTTATATAACAAACTTTATTTATCAAATATGAAGTGCGTATCTATCGATTCATTCGGGAAAAAAATGTCGTTGAAAAGAGCGTCGAATTGCGAGCAAAATGATCCCAATATTGCAATGTTTTTTACATGCGCACGATTTTATAAAAAATGTTGACGTTTAATATATATTTTAAAATATTTAGAGAAATAGTCTTTGAGGTTATCGATTCGTTACGAAGTGAGTCTCGTGGATTAAGCCGTTGAAAAAATAGTCCCGCGCGCTCCGCTGCAACGCACGGGTGACCAACCTCGTTATTGTAAAAATCATCAATTTAAACATTACACCTCATTTTGTCAAATATTTATAGGTGGTGTTTGATAATGACTTAAAGGGTCTTAATTTATAAATAAGTAAATTTATTAAGTCATTAGTTTAGTGTTTATTTTATACTTTTACATATTTACCCTCCCACTACTTTTATCTAATTAATTCTTTATTCAAGACATATTTTATATAAAGGGTATAACAATAATTTCCTCTATTCAGACACTTTATTCAGTACACAAAACAAACAATCATTTATTCATTTACATACAAACAACATCTATTATACTAAAACATTGAGCCCCTAAATTTATTGGGGCTGTATCTTTAAATGCTTTGTATTACCCACATAGCCATATGTACAAAACCATGTTGCATTGGAAGCCTGAGTGACTTGCTGCAAGAGTGATTTACTGCAGCAATCATGGAGATGAATCTCAAGGGTTGCTGCAGTTATCCAGCAATTACAACCCATCATATTAAGATCCCTCAGTTCTTAAATTTGTTGGTTACAGGATATAAAAAAATCAGGTCTTAATTTTTTCCCATTGGTTTTAATTTGGATTTTAGGTTTTGCTAATGATATGTGTAACATCACCTAACCGATGTGTGTTATTGTAGGTTTCAAGATGAGAACCACAGGGAGATATTCTACGGCCTGCATACCATACAGGTAAATCATTCCATCATTGAGTGCCGATCTCTGTCATTTGATCTCCGGTACTCGATTTAACTTTTTTAGATTGATCTTACTATATCGATTTATTCTTCATTATGTTTTTGATCTATGTTACATTACTACTGTTTTTGATCTTATTGTATCTAAAATGTTTTTGATCTTATGCAATCAACCATTATATGCAATCCCGGGCGAAGACATGTAGTTGCATTGAATGTTATTCGCCTAATGGTTCTAATTGTTTCTATATGCTTCGATGTAATTTGGGGCCTCAAGGTTTTCTTGATTGAAGCTTAATTTTTTATAAAAAGTTTGTATCTTTATTAATGTTTTTTTGTTTAATTCCAGTTTCCAATGTAAATGATGCTAACAGTATGATTGTTGACGCGAAATGAGTAGAGGAGGGACATATGTATAGGGTATGTATTCTGGAATGTCTAAGATGTGATTTGTTTGATCCCCAGAATTAGTTTTCATAACATGTGTTCTTCAGCCTCAATTTATAATGAATGTAATTGTGGTTCCATTTATTTCTTACAGGTCCATAAATATGGAGCTCATATTGCCTAATCGGTGACTCCTTTTTACGGGTTACACATGTCAGTTTTAACACCTTTTTTAGTTATCATAGCATTGTCAATGTGATTATCGTATATTTTATTCAAGCACTTTTACTTGACCTGCTACTAACACTATAAAGTTGAACATAAGTAGATTATTAATGAAGGTTACCGTTTGTTTGTTTGACTGATTTATGAAGACGGTTAACTATTTTTCTTATGGCAGATGCGGTCATCAGTTTTGTTATAGGTGTGGAGACCACATAGGAGCGCAGGGATTCAGCAGCATTGTGAATATATGGCCACTAATATGTAAGAACCCCTCAAACATGCTTTTTTGCAGCAACTCCAAGCGCCACTTAAAACAATATCAACATCCTTTTTTAGTATATCGATGCTTTTGTGTTTGTGATAATGTGATTGATTTAGGTTTGAGGTCCAAGTAGGCGTAACATTGCTACTCTCCATGTTCAATGCCTCGAGTGGCATTTAATTCGGAAAAGTACAGGTTATAATGACTATCAGTTCAGTAGTTAGTTTTTTTTATTTTGCGATTTTGTACATGTAATGTCAATATAATTTGCATATTGTGTGGTTTTTGTTGGTTGTTGAGATTTTCAAGAGGTATGTATTCTTAAGTTATATGCATATCAGGTTCATTTGCAAAATTGCTTATAAGAATACGCCTATCTTAAAATAAGCTCAATAAGTTTTGATAACTCAAAACTGTTTTTGCTAAAATATACGCCGCAGACCTAAACACTCCCTTACCTGACTGCGAAACACATCCAGAATCGGCTGTCGTTTTTTAATTTGTAAATTGTGAAGTTTTTTAAACTAGAAACAACTTCTGAATTAGTTTGTTTTTACATCAATATTGATCATGCACTGTTAAGTGAATAAATTCAGGGGATTTTTGTTTTAGTGTATTTACCGGGCTTACCAGTTGGAAACGACCCTTTTCTAAAAGCCTACAACACCACCTACTTACAAATCACATTAGCAGCACTAAAAAATGTCCAAGCTGCCCATAACCGGGATGATTTATGAAACCAAAATCATAGCCACGGTCCCTTTAAACGTTGATATCTACGAGTCACCAGACTTAAACCCTGTCCTTTCAGCAGGTGATATCTTTATGCTAGCGATGTCTCTTACGTGTTGAATATTTACCCGTCTCTTAGTGTTAGACGATTAATTCACTGGCCTATTACACGACTAGTTGAATCATGGCCAATGGATTAATCCAACAATTCATCTCAAAACAGGTGTGTGTTATATCAGCAGGTGGTTTATTGGTGGCAAAAGAGGAACAGACGTCGGTTGATGACCTCATGTTTTTAGCATATGCTCTTAGTTAATTGGTAAGCTCAGTTTGCTAACCTCATTGTTTTGGGTATTTGCTATTGAATTTCTTATTTTAAAGGCATAAATACACAGGGGTGTTTGGATGCGTTTTTTCGCCGTGGTTATTATAGTGTGCTTACATAAATTAGCATCGTACAATCTCTCATGTGTTATGGTTTCTTCTTATAGTATGAAGAAGTCTACAACACGGTGATAAATTGATTAAGTACATAACTAATACTGGTGTCTTACAAGGTGCTTTAAAAGATTGGAGAGAAGTTGTTTTCTCAGCGCTGATTGATTCTTGATTCAGCTGAGACGCAATTACTGCAAGATGGAAAAATGCCAAGGTAAACATATTAATTATCACATATACAATCCTTTATTCCATAGGTATGGTATTTTAATCAGTTAACATGATCAACAAGGTGTATTGTACCATGACTCTATGATTGTTAATCGTTCAAATTTGTACAAAACATTATGTTGGATTCATATAACTATTGTTCTATATTTCATCCATTTAGTAACCAAAATTTTTTGTTAGGTCTATTTGGGTAACCGTTTTGTTTGTATTCATGTCCTAAAGTTTTCTTTCTTAAATTTTAAGACATGCCATCCATGCTGCACAGTTGATAGGAATTTGGCGCCAATGGTGTGCAGTTTCTTTAATAAAAATATAGTTTTTTTAATTAAAGAAAAAAAATTACACTTTAGATATAACGAGTAGGTATTGTAAACTGACATGGGAACTCGGACTTTTGTGCTTTCATTTCTTACCAAGTTTGATTTTTTTTAGAACATAACCCTTAACTTCGTCTAGATATTCCATAACCTTTGAATCATATGTGGCTGACCTTTCGATATTTTATGCTAATAAGTTTCTACACAACTTACAGTTTAATCTAGACTTGGTTGGTCATAATGAAGTAATTTGGTGAAATCCATTTATGTGATACAATGGTTTGATCTTAGCTACTAAAATATTTCTAAGACTATATACATATTTGATTATATATGGAACTATGTACCACATCCCGTGTATGTATATGTTAGTATTATTAGAATATCTCACGTCAGGTTATATATTTTCACTCTGCATGTCCAATTTTAAATCTGCATATTTGATGATTTGGTAATGATACAAGACGTTTTCCAAGAGCACTCCTGAATATGTGTTAAATTAGGCTTGATGTGACGGAAGAAAAATCCCGTTTCAAAAATATGCACCATCAAACTTAAACATCAATATTTCACATAACCATTACGCAATCAACAATTAGACATAACCCGGTGCATCGAATAGTGATCAAACGTTCACGTCAAACTCAAATACCTCAATACAATTGTATGGGTAATAACCCATTAAACAAAGGGATCAGCATTTAACAAAATCACTATGCAAGCGACCATTATACGCACACCATGTGAATTTTTTTTTGACACAAGCCGTGTGCAACGCACGGGTCTGCATGCCTCGTATATCTAAACAGTCACTTTAATTTTAAGAAAACTTAGGATCCGTTTGGTTTGTTAAAGGATTTGGATTTTGATTTGGATTAGGATTAGGATTATGATTTGGTTTTGGATTTGGTATTAGTTTTAAGAAAAAAAGTAGGAGAGATAAAATATATAAATGATATAATATTATTATTTTAAAAATATATATAAATAAAAAAAATTAAATTTGTTATTATAAAATCTATCTATTATACTAAAAGATACAGCCCCTAAATTTAATAGGGTTGTATCCTTAAAAGCTTTGTATTACCCACGCCATAGGTACACAACCCTTTTGCATACATCCATTGCATTCGAGTGTGAGTTAATGTCACAGGCGCCTGTACAGTTCCCCTTGAAATCAATACTTCCGGCGATTTTAGGCATGTCAAGCATCATCCAGTTACAACAAGAAATGCAAAAGATCATGGATTTACAAAGCATCAATGAGTTATACAACATTCAATCTTGACATGAAGTTGCATCATCAGAACTTCAAACACCTTTGGATGGAAAAAGATAAGAATCTATATTCTCTCTTTGCAATTTTTACTTTTGATTTGTTAGTTTACATATGTCAATTGAATTTAGTGCTTATTGACTTTGTTCTAAGCATTCTATTAGAATTATTTTCGTGTTT
The DNA here is from genome assembly GCA_026074375.1 of Tanacetum coccineum. Classification (NCBI taxonomy): domain Eukaryota; kingdom Viridiplantae; phylum Streptophyta; class Magnoliopsida; order Asterales; family Asteraceae; genus Tanacetum; species Tanacetum coccineum. Next base: position 2,855 of record BQNB010169457.1, on the reverse strand, counting down.
CTGGATTCAGTGTTGTTGGTTGATAATTTATATTGGAATTAAGACATTAATGTGTTCATGTTGGTGATTTTGTTGATTTTTAGAAATTAGTGTCATTAAAATTTGGATTCAGTGTGGTTATTTTTGTTAATGTGGTTAATGTTGTTCTCGATTCAATGTTTTTGTTGTATTCGTTGCAGTTATGAGGGCACGAGATCCAAATCAAAAGAAGACATACAAGAAAGGAACTTGTTCCCGATAAGTGCAACATAATTATGTTCAAGACACCATCTTATGCCTAATGTAAGTAATGAACAAACTGAAGCTATAAATGATAACGTTTTCCACAATTGGTGTCAGAGCCATGTGGATCTAGTTTTCAAAACAAATGGTTTTCAAAACCGAGTACGATCCGTGTATCAAACTATTCGAAAAGCGGGACTTAATATGAAAAGTATGTCGTTGTTCTTAGAAGTCTTGATTGTTGAATATCGTTGTTATACAAGCTTGAATAAGGTCTAAAATCTGTTATATAAAGCCTACCAAGTTGTTGGGAATTATACATTCCAGTATAATTGATTTGATGAGACAAAGTAAATACAAGAATGAAACAAGAAGGAAATAAGAAGGATCAAGTCGCAATTAAAGAAGTCTTCAAAGTATGGAGGGACTAAAGTGCAAAAGATAGGACTTCTATGTTAATTAAGATTCTTGTAAACGTAGGAATCTCTAGTATATAAAGAGATTCTAGGTCGTAGAATTGATAATCCATCCATAAAAAACACAGACTTCTCCAATGAGAGTCTGATTACAAAGTGTGTGTGCTTTGTATATTAGTTAGTTAGTTAGTACACCATAGTAGTTGGTGTAGCCCCATGTTATAGGTTGGGGTAAATAGGAATCGTTCAATGAAAAACCTTGTTCAATAACAATTGTGTTTGTTTAATTCCGCTGTGCATAATTGTTACAATTGTTATTGGTAAAACGATCCTAGATGAGTTTAAAACGATCTTTACAAGTGGTATCAGAGCCATGTGGCTCGTGATATCTAGGATTTACAAGGTTTCATGGTTTCTGTTACATGGTTTCAAGTCTGCTGCTGCTGAGATTCAAGAAAAAGAGTTGCTTCAAAACAACCAGTTCGGATCTCAAAGTGTTTCGTATGTGGTTTCTGGTTTCGGATATGAATTGCAAAACACGACAATGGTAACCGAGTCAACTCGGTAATAACCGAGTTAGACTCAGTCCCACAACAACAGGTCCTACAAACTCTTGTCACAATCATTACGACCATGTCACAAATCCAAATCCACGAACATAACTCAGATGGGTTAACACGGTATTTACCGAGTCAACCCACTCCCATCTTTCAACGAAACCACACACCGCAACCATACAACCGCAACATCACTTAACAATCAACAAATCCACTATTCTATACCTATACCCATCCTTCATCTCAACTACAAATCTCATCTCCACAAACATAAAGACTCAAACCAACAACGAACACAACCACAAGATCTTAGTTTTCTGTTATTTTCGTGTTTCACAACAAAAGCCGTGACCTTTATAAGATCAACACACGAAAAGACAACTCATCATCGATCTTGGACTCAAAATAAAAAAGATACCTACCTGAGACCATTATTCAATGATCTTGATGCCAAAAGTTTCTTTGGGTTGTTATTAAAATGGTACAAGTTTCGGTGTATATTAAGCTTCGGTGACAATAGGGGAATGATTGTTATTTGTTTGAGATGCTTAAAGAGATTTAAGATTGGGTTTATGAACTGAGATTGGTTTTGAGATTGAAGGTATAAGGTGGGAATGATTGTGTCGGTATGAAGAGACGTGTGTGAAAGATAAGACAGTTTGTGGCTGAGTGAGTAGCAAAGAAGAAAAGAGAGGCGTGATGTTTATAAGTTATTTTACCCTAATATTAAGGGATAAAGGATATATATGTTGGACCAGGTAGTGCACAGTTTTACATTAGACAAATTTGGAGTAAATAAAATCATCTACTCACGGGCTGGTATAAGGGATTAAGACAAGTATTGACCAAACATGGGCCAAAGGTTTCTTTTATGATGGATTTAGATTAGGTTAATAGATTTGGGCTTAAAAGAATATTACTACTGCTATGTTCATGAAAGTACTGCTCATTCATTATTCAAGGTACTGCTCCCTATATGAAAGTACTGCTCATTCATTATTCAAGGTACTGCTCCCTATATTAAAGTACTGCTCGTTGTGATCAATGTACTGCTGAAAAGATCAAAGTACCGCTGCTGTTTGTGAAAGTACCGCTAGTGTTATCCGATATCTTAGAACGTACTGCTTGCCTTATCAGATATCGGGTAATACATGAATTTTGGTTTTTGGATGGATTTGGATCTCGAATGCTTCGTTTAAGGGGAAGTTAACGGATTGATTTTTAAATGTTCTTAAACATTTAAAAGGCTCGTTTTTGGAGATTATTTGAAGAGGTGATTACGAAGACGATTGATTATCACTTATTTGATGTTGTAGTTGAGTTTCACAGGTGCGTGTCTTATCATATCTTAAAGTATAGTTTTGCTGGCTATGACTTTAAAGATAACTTGTTCGTGCTTAAATGGTGTGGCGAAGACTTGTCAAAATCTAGCAAAGGTGTGTGATTTTTCTTAAGGTGCTTAATGCTCACATTTGCTATCACTTAGTACGTGTCTCATAGAAGATGAGGATTTTTGTCAAGAGGTTGCGGTTTACTTATATTTCACAAATTTATTTATAAGCTCGACGTCATGTGGATAGTGCAAGACATAAGATACAAGTTTAGGAAATTCAACTTCTTTAACAAATTCGTTATACTCAGTTTTCTTCATCAGTGATTA
>BQNB010169453.1:0-13779 GCA_026074375.1 Tanacetum coccineum | reverse complement strand
GACATTGCTTTTACTACTTTTGTATGTGCTCGTTATCAAGCACGTCCTACGGTCAAACACCTCAAAGAGGTAAAATGAATCTTTCAGTACCTGAGACAGTCCTATAACATGAGCCTATGGTATCCGAAGGATTCTAGATTTGAACTAATTGCCTATTCAGATGCGTACCATGTAGGATGTAAATATGATTGTAAAAGCACATCAGGAGGATTGCAATTTCTAGGTGAAAAGCTCGTGAGTTGGAGTTCAAAGAAACAAGATTGTACTGCGATGTCTATTGCTGAGGCTGAATATGTTTCATTGTCTGCATGTTGTGCATAAGTAATTTGGATGCGTACTCAACTGCTTGACTATAGATATAAGTACAATCGGATTCCAATGTACTGTAACTCCAAGAGTGCCATTTCTATTTCATGCAATCCGGTCCAACATTCTAAGACTAAGCACATTGACATCCGGTATTATTTTATTAAAGAACATGTTGAAAAGGGTACTGTGGAAATTTACTTTATCGGGACAGAATACCAACTTGTGGATTTATTTACTAAGGCGCTTCCAAAAGAACGCTTTGAGTATCTAGTTCATCGCATTGGTATGAGATGTATGACTCCAACTCAGTTGGAAAGCCTGACAAAGTTATCTTCTTGAAAAGATCATACATCAAAAACATGTAAATAAATTTTCAAAAACAAAAGAAAAAATTGAAAAATTTCAAAATATTAAAAAAAACACATAATTTAATAAGATCACATGATCCAAGGGGGAGTTTTTATTTAAGCATTTTCATTTTCGGACTAAGTACTTTACATGATTTCATTTTAAGGGGGAGTTTTTGAAAAGATTCATTATTCAAAGGGGAGTTTGTGAAAATTGAAAAATAAATTTCAAAATCGAAAATGATAATCACAGGGGCTAAAAGTGTCAATATTCAAAATCTTTTCAGTGGCTATAAAAGGAGGAAAATTTTCATTTTATTTTACCAAATCCTTTGATCGAGTTTGAGAAGAAAATAAACGTAAGTCTTTTTGAGTTCATTACAACGATTTCTACTACTTTTCTTTCTCAAACGTAAGTGGGTGAGACTAATCAAATTGTTAATTGATGTGTTTGCTTTATCGAATTTAAACTCGAAACAATTTTCAAAATTACCGAGTTTGTGTTTTATCGAGTTTATGAAAATGATTGTAATCAAGGACGATCATATGCATAGATTATGTGGAAATATGCGATGAACAGATTAGAAATGATTAACCAATCATTTACATAGAAATTCAGATGTGTATGACGTTTACCAAGTTTGATGTTTATCGAGTTTAATTAATTGACTTCAGGTGGAAACCGAAAATTATAATATAATACAATGGATTGAGTTTGGTTTTTCATATGTCAAAAAGAATCATTGTTTGTGAAACTCAGTAATAGTCAAAAAGTCAAACTCGGAAAGGTCAAAAAGTCAAACTCAGTAATACTAAAGAGTCTAAATTCAGTGAAAGTACGTTTGTGGAAACTTGAAGGTGTTTTAAGAAAGAAATAATGTTGATGATTCATGCTTATGATGTTTAATGCTTAAATGTTAGTGGAATAATAAGATAAGTTTCTCAAGTGTTGTGAATAACTTTGAAAAAGAAATCAAGTTTTTATGAATTATGAGCTATGGGTCATATATATCTATTCGTAATTATTTAAGTGGACTAAGTCATGTCCGGTTTAGGCCGTTTTCTGCAATGAACAGAATGAGGAGTGTGTGACTTAGTGTCCATTCAATTATTGAATTAGATATGTTTGTCTTCATTGTTTAGGATTCATGACAAAAAGTAAAAGCAAAAGTTTTTATAACCTGAATCTGTTAATCCAAATCTCAATTGTTTAAGTGGACTAAGTCATGTCCGGCTTTGGCCATTTTTTGCAATGAACAGAATGAGGACTGAGTGACTTAGTGTCCATTCAGTTGTGGGTTTGAGATTACCTGATTCTATGTTATCATTATAAAGAAAGTTTTTGTCAAAAGATTTTTGGAAAAAGTTCTCAAAATCTGTTATTGTGTCAAAATGATACTCTTTCACAAAACAATTTTAAGAAGTTGAATGATTTCTCTTTAATTTTTCATAAAAGAGTCTTGATTAAAATCAAAAGAGAAATCTTCATCATTCTTGAAAGAGTATCATGTCACAAAGAATTTCTGGTGAGGATATTCTAAAAACAGAAAGAGAGAGCTAAATCCATACGCGAAAAAGCAAATCAAAAGTGTGTTCGAAAAAGAATTGCCAGAACACACAAAAATGGTAAATCAAAAGAATAAAGCGTATGGCATGTGCTAGAAAAAGCAAGAACGAGCACATGGGAAAGAAACTGATCAAAAATATGTTCAAAAAGAATTGCCAGAACATATAAAACAGACAGAGTGGAAAAAGACAAAAATGTCAAATGAATTGTTTGTTATCTAACATCTCAATTGTATTCATTCAGTAATCATCATGGCACAACAACAACATGCAGCTGATGTTCATCCAGATGAACTGTGCCCTCCAAACAAAAGATATGATCTTATGGATGCTAACAAGAAAGTTGATCTCGAGCATGTGCAATGCCCACCGGAAAGCAAAATTCTGACGAATATCATCAAGAATCATCCATTACGATTCAGCATTGCAGCTTCTTCATCCGTACCATGGATTTATATGGCACAGTTCTGGCATACTTTGAAGGAAGACGGATCAAAGTATCGGCTCAGGTTTATGCTGGACAAGAAAGAACTCACTCTTACACTGGATGACTTCAGACAAATCTTTCATCTTCCACAAGCAACTGCCAACAATCATAATTCATTCGTGCCACCACCATCATTTTCTGACATGGTTCCATTCTACAAACAAGTATTGGGATTTACAATGCAGTTGAAGACATCATTAAGTTTCAAGACAACTGGTCTTCTGCAACCATGGCAAACGTTATGCAAGATATTCTCTAAATGCTTAACAACACGTGTCACTAGATGGGATCAACCGGCGTTACAGATAATGCAAATGTTGTATTGCTTTGTCAACAACATACATGTGGATTATGCGGAGTTACTATGGGAAGGACTCGGAGTTAATGTGGAAGGCATTTACTATTCGCTTTCATCATCCTGCCTCCTTCAATCCATACGCACGATTTTCAAAGATTCTCATCAGTCCTTTATATGACTATCTTTCTGTCATTTCATGACGTGCTCGAGATGCTTTCACAAGCTTTAAGGTGGATGCTATTATGAAGAATATCTTCAATTCAAGAAGAACAAGAACAGGTGGGTTACGGGATACATCATGGGGATGATCACAGATGAGAGAGCTTACGGAGCATTATAAGATATATGCTGAGGTGTTTGGGCTAGATTGTTCCTCTGACTCAGTCACAGCTGACTGGGTCTACCCAAGGAACGTATAGGATACCTAACGCCCTAGGTCACCTAACCGTGCTACCGAGACAGCTGAGTCAAGTGTTCCAAAATGATCAACTGTGATCTGTTTTCGATTACCGTCAAGGCAATCTACATGACTAACACCACCTGTTTTAGTGCCATCAGTAGAAAAATCTGATGAGATGATTTTACAAGACATGATTCAAGTAAGTCTTGCTGAGCACAAGAGTCGTGAAGAACAAGACAGCTAGAGAAATGTGGCACTAGTATACGAGCACTTGGCTGCTGAGGAGATTGAGAAGCTTGTTGAAGATCATGAGAATGTTGATGATAGTTCACCCCCTAGGAATGATGACACATCTATTCCCTGGCCACTAGGTTAGTGCCCTGGAGTGATAAGGAGAGTACGAATAGGTGGGGATTGTTCAGGATAAGGAAGGAGAGGGATACAAAGGACACGGAGGTGGAACCAGATAAAGATACTCCAATGGTAGATTTTACCAATATTGTTCCACCTGTAGATGTTTATGATGAAGAAGATGAAATAACTGATGAAGTGTTTGAATTAAGGAGAAGGGTGAAAGGGAAGAATGTAGAGGAGACTAGGATTTCACCAATTCCCTCACCAACTAGATCACCTAAGAATCTCTCTGCTCTTGTATCTTTGGATACCGAGAAACTCCAGGAATTGACGGTTACTCATCCTACACCATCAGCAGGTTCATCTGAACCAAAGTTAACAAAAAACCAATCATTTTCTATCATTGTAAGCAAATCCCATTCGATTAAAAGATACAAGAGTTCTTTATTGAATTACAGGGACGGATATTATGTTACTTATTTGCACATCTCAAGAAAAGGTTCATGCCACGGACATCAAGTGATCAACTTGCTGATAATATTCATGATGTTCATGATGGAAACGCTTACCTCGTTGGTGTGAATAAGAGAAAGTAATTAGGAGCAAGTTAGAAGGAAGTTCACTGGTAAGTTCAAGATCATGTTCCTGGGTATCTTGCAGAAGGGTGATTCTAGAAAGGAAAATGACTAAAGAAGGTACAGGAAAAGATAATCTCTAAACCTTGTTGCTTGTACGTGGGGTTTATATGCAGCACAGATATCATCACATATTCAAAATGCAATTGACATTGCTATTCCTTCTTTAGTTGATGCATCTATACGCAGTTATATGTCCGGTCATATTCTTCATGTTCATCTGGCACAAGTTCAATCATCCTCTATTCCAGAACAACAACATCATTGTACCTTGCTATGAAGGCTTGGTCTCTATCTACAACAAACAACGACATAGCATCTGGTTGCTCTCCATGATGAAGTTTGAGAAGATCATGGTACCACAAACTGCTAGTCAGATCTTCTGCCCGGGGTTCGCACATGAGTCAGGAAGATGATCCTCATGATGATGGCTCATCCTGAGGGGGGAATAAGTGTGAATAAAATGGCAGAAGAATCGGAGTATGAAGCATTTGTATCTGGAGAGTCATCGTTCTAGACAAGTTAATGTAGAGGATCCAGGTCTCTTCTAATTCAGGTTATCAAGAACAAAGATGATGAATTTGATTTCTGGACTATTCGTTGCTTCTGATGATGATGAAAATTCCAACTAAGCATAGTAAACAAGACATCATTGGAGAGATTTCTTTGACAATTGTTGAAGCTAAGTTGATGAATTTGGCAGATGAGATGCTCAAGACATAGATGTACTTCAGGAGTATGAACATCAGGTTCACATTGATCAGATGAAGATTTTTCTTGCAAAGTGACATTGTTTGGGAAAACAGAAAGAAAATTCTTGTCTCTTCGCATCCACGAAAGATCACACCATTAGTTCAAAGCTGTCAAAGAGATCCTGAAGCTCCAGCACTATCTCTGATCAATCAAGACCTTTTGTACTTGAAGAAAGGAAATTCAGGACCTGAAAAGATCGTTTTGTCACTCCAATAAATTTTAGCAATTGTCTTCAATGTGAGATATAGAAGAATGGACTTCCAGATGGGTTTATAAGTGTATACATAGTTTTTAAATCCTTATGCAAGATATGGTTTTGTTGAAAATGGAAGAATCCTCCATGCGAAGATCTTCTACATCAGGAGACAGAAAGAAACCTGGAAGACCGGAAGGAAGAGATCTTTCAAACTTTAAGATCGTTTCAAGTCACTCAAGACTACTGGGAATTGGGTCATGACTACATAAGTTTATCACAGCAGATTGTGGCAAGAAGAGCTAATGATTGCAATGTGTTAATAACCGAGCCAGGATTACTAAGAACCTCAATAAGAATTGACATTGAAGACATGTTCTCGATGATTAGTGAATAACTTACAGGTACCTGATTATGCTAATACAGGATTGCTATGGTCTCTATCAGTGTTCATCAGGAGTTCAGTGATATGGGAAAGAGTGCATGATTTTCAACTTGGAATCAAAAGCTATCAACAGAAGATTAATCTCACTGCACCAACAAATTACCATTCCAGGATTGCTGAATATGATTATTGTCTATGAAAAGCCCGTACATGGGAATCATTTACATTAGAAAGAAAGAGAAAGGGGGATGACCACATTCAGAGATACATAAAGTTTTGTAATGCAGACCTAAGAATCCGATGAGACGCTTGATGTGCTGTTCACTAAAGATTTATTATTGTGACATGTCAAGTTTGGCTCATGTGAAAAAAAGAACTCACAAATGTGAAGTGAGTTTCTTAAGGTTGTTTGAAGAAGGAATGAAGTTCGATTGTTATCTATCGAGGATCAAAATGAGAAGATGGGAGTATGTAAGTGAATGAGACCACAGGGACCCCAAAAGGGGGGGGGGGAACACCCAGGGAATAATCGAACCCTTAGGGGGAGATTGTTAGTAACGCTTATTTGGCGTAAACTTTTATTGGTTTGATGTCGGTTTACGTTGATTGTTGATTTTTAGTTTACGTGATTTAACTAAACGGTTGAAATTAAAAGTAAACGCGTAAAAGTCTAAAATGATTAATAGAGCGTTTATTGTCGTAAAAGATGTGAAAATGTGAATTGTTACAGTCTCCCCGTGTTAAAAGAATTGCGTCCCGCAATTCAGTTCGAGTTGCCTTCTGGAATAGTGTTGATGAAGAGGTGTATATACTGGTCTTAATCCTCCTAATACGTGCTAAGTCAATTTGCTATCTTAATGTGGAATCACCTTGGTACGGGTCTCAATTTCCTTGATGACGGTTGAATTTGTCGGCGGGTTGTCCTTCGAGAATAAAAATAGAAAATTTGATTCCTGATAAAAGTTTTACGGTGACTACTTCTCAACATGGCATGGTACTTTCCTGAATTATACATAGTTGATCAAGCTATGTATATTTGAGGGCTAACGATGCTATGCTCATTTTTGTCAAAATAGTGTTACGATTTCATAATATTTGTGATAGTAGCTTGCATATATAAATAGTGATTTAAAGTAAATTAGACGGAATTTTCACAACATATTGATTTGATAGATAATTTGAAATTATTCGTACAGTACAATGGAAAATTTTAAGAGAAAATACAACGAGAACTTTTTGAGGAGATAGAGTCTAAACATTTATATCGTCTTCCATGTTGTTAATGTCTTGTTCGGTTTCTCCTCCTCCTAAGGCATACACCATTCCTCAGGCTTCAGTACCTTGGTTCTTCAACACCAGGCAATCACTCCAGTAGTGCCCTTTATAACACCCCGTGTTTTAGGGTCATTTACGTCATCAATAAATTCACTATTTATTTTTGGTATTGTACGCGTTCGCTTTTATTTCGCGTCATTGGGTTAAATCGCGTAAGTTAAATTTAATCATTCAACGTAAACGGGCGTCAAACCAGTTAATGTTTACATCAAGCAAGTGTTAAGTAATTATTTTGAGGATAATTATTAACTTTGTTCATTTTATTTTTATTGGTTGCGTAAAGTGTTTACGTTTCGCCATAAATTGCGTTTAGGCATTCCCGGAACCACCAAAACTTTTCTACGCTTCAACAAATACCCATTTTTATACCCAATACTCAAAGTTTTATAAAACTTTACCCATGTTAACATTATTGGTCAAGTTGTACATAAAATGACTCAACTAAAAACTACACATTACAAGTATTACCTTTATACTTAAATCTACCAACTTATACTTCAAGTTTATACTAGATATTATGTAAAATATCAAAAATCACCAACTAGTACTCATCCCCCCCTCAAATTTCGGTTGTAGTATAGTCCCAAGGGGACATTGAGCTCACAAACACCAACTTGGTCTTTGTACAACTTCAAGCCATTAAACCTAAGACCATGACTAAGCATTTTGACCAACACTTTCCTTAAAACCCTCCCATGGTCCCTTTGAACTTTGACCACTCTTAATGGAAGGGAGCCAGCTACGTCCCAAATAAACTTCGCCTTGGACTAGTCTTTGGTCTTTCTTTTTCCATCTTTGACTAGTCCTTTATATATACATATATCATGCATAGCAAGAGGTAAGAACACACATCACTTATCACTTAGCAAAAACCAACTCAATCCCTCTTTTTCGTCCGTTTTTCCCCTCCGTTTTTTCCCCTTTTCTTTTCTTCTGATAATTTAACATAAGACAGCGTTTAATAGAAGGATTCATCCCTTTTCCTTTTCTTTCCCCCCTTCTTCCTTGCCCCCCCCTTCTTCTCCCTCCCTTCCCCCCCCATAGCAAGAGATAAGAACACACATCACTTATCACTTAGCAAAAACCAACTCAATCCCTCTTTTTCTCTCTTACAAGCCATGGCTCAAAACTCACACCACAACCAACCCATACAAAATTTTCTACTACTTATACAAGTATTACTACATCATATCTAATACATACTAAGAAGGTTTGAATGCTTGGTTAAGCCTTTACAAGTGTTAAGCAAAGAAAATGGAAGATTAGGGTTTCATTTGATTTTAGGATTTCCAAGTATGCAAGCTAAGGTTTATAATCTAAACAAGGGTTTAAGTTGTGTTGGTTATCATCATACATCATATTAAGGTCATCTAAAACTCTTTATGTCTTTACATTCATGGTTTTATAGATATATAATGCTTATATAGTTAATCACCATTTAGGACACTTTTAAACATGTAAAATAGACTTGTACTTATAATCATGGTTTTGTACACTTTTACACATGTTATATAGTGGTAAATATCATGTTAAAATAGATGTAAAAGTATTGTACCATGTTGATTTAGTGTAAAAATGGATATATACAAATTAAGGGTTTTAAAAGTTTACATAATAAGTTTCAAGTAAAAGTAAGGCAAAAGACCTGTTAATCTTGTTTCATGGACTTTATTTATGTTATATGGATGTTAAAATAAGGATACAATGGAAGTATAGATATTGTACACTTTTGATTAATGTATAAAAGATTCATGTATAAACTAGTAAATAAAGTATACTTAAGAAAATTATGGTTTAAAAGAGTTGTTATGGACTTGTTATCATGGACTTTTGGACAAGAGATGGATGAATGGACTTTATTATATGTAATACATAATATATATATATGGTATAAAAGACTTGTGGTAATTTACAAAGTTGAAAGTTATAAAAACAAAGTTTACATATGAATTCAAGAAAGACATCCAAACTTTCTGTTTTAATTCGACATACAACCTGACCATTTTATATTTTTATAAAATAGTACGTCTCATGATGATTCCAAAAAGCTAAGAAACTCGAAAAACGGATTAATAACGAAAAAGATACGCTAATTACGAGTTATACGTTAATTAAACGGGTTTATAAAATAACTTTTATAAAAACAAGTTATAAAACTTATACAAACAGAAGGTTTGATATTTTTATTAAATCACACATATTTTTAAGATTCCAAAAAGATAAGAATCGTGATTTTTCAAACAATAACGAAGAAGTTATGGATTACGCGAGTTTACGACAATAAATACTTTTATAAAACTATTTTTATAAAAGTTACGATTCATGACAGAAACATATATTTTTGTAAACCTCAAAAATAGATAGGACTATTCAATAACAAGAACGTGATCGGAAGAATCGCTAAAAACGGAACTATAACGAATAAAAGACGACGTTTACGGGTTTTACGATAATTAAAACTATAAAAATAACTTTATAACTGGCGTGAACAGTAAAAAGTACTGTTCGTCAGGGGACTAAAAATATGAAAATATCAAATATTTATAACTCGTCTTAATACGAAAACGTAGACGTAAGAAACGCAAGAAACGAACTTGAAACGCGAAAGTTACGCCAGTTTTACTACAACGGAAATTATAAACGTTTTAACTTATTAAACACAATTTTACCAAAACAATTAGATGGTGATTAGCTATATAGAATGATATATGGTAGTAGTTACCCAATGTGATTAGTACTTATACGACCTTAAATTAAATAGGTTGCATCTGACGATTTGCGTGACGCATTATTTGTGATATACTTGATATTCGCTCACTCAAGGTGAGTTCATAGCCCCACGTTTTACATGATTTGTTTTACAAGTTTTTGGGGTGAGAAACATGCAATGTTTTATAATTGGACACAAGTGGTTAAGTTTTATATTATGATTACGTGTTGCCTAAGTAGCGATAACCCTAGTTGAGCCCATTATCATGAACTGTCAGTTACTGGATTGTGAGCGCGAATGTTATGAATAGATCTATTGGGATTGACATCCCCGTTCGGGTGATTAGCTATCACTGGGCAAACGAACGTATACCATGTCGAACATAGGATGTTGCGGGTTAGAACATCATCACGGGCAATGTAGGCCATTTATATGGTATTCATTTATGTCGAGCTTCAGTGTCATGAGCTTAGGGCAACGTAATTACATTTATATGATGTCTGCATCTGTTGCATTATCATACACTTGGGAAATCTTGTGGTCCTACAATATATGATTTATCAAACCTATGAATTCACCAACATTATTGTTGACATTTTAAAGCAATGTTTTTCAGGGGATCAGTAAGCACGAGGTGCAAGGGATACATTGGTGGTTTTGATTTGGATATCATGCATTAAAGATTTTGTCGCATTACATTTTGTATAACTGTTATGGGCTAGAAATCTTTGTATTTTGAACAAGTGGACAAGTGAAGCTTCGGTTTCATATCCTACTATTACTTAAATCTTGTGGTCCACAACGCTATTTCCTGATAAACCTATGATTTCACACAACAATTTTTGTTGACCGATTAGCATGTTTTTTAATCTCAGGTGCTGAGGCATAAAAGCTTGGATAGCTCCGTGATGATATCTATTAAGAGGGTTTTGATTTTCTAAATTCAATGAAACTTTGTCTTATTAAATCTTAATATGTCATTTAACAAAACAATGGGACCTAACGTTGAATACTCTGATCTTTTTGTATACATCGAATGAATCCTATTTTTAAACGTCCATTTAAGGTCGTTGTTCATAGCCTGATTTTTGTACTTTGACGTAGCACCCCATTGTTACCTTTTCGCTGCGACCTGATTTTGGGGGTGTTACAGATGGTACCAGAGCCAAGGTTATAGGGAACTGGGTCATTTTTCAAAACCTAGTCCTAAACCACAAAGGTTAAAAGGTTTCTTCCTTTCATTTTTAAATACAGAATCCCTCATCACTATCCGATTATCCACGGCGCGAGCGTATTCCCCGTCCTTACTTACTTTTTCCGATTATCTTATGGCATATATTATAATCTTATAACTATAATACTTGTTTAAATTCGATCTCTTACGTCTATCTTTTGACATATCATGTAGCTATGTCTATCGGTCAATTTTATAAATATGACCATCTTCTATTAAAATTAAGAATGATTATTTATATCACTTTTTCCTATTTCCTCCTTTCTCTATTATTATCATGTGCCAAAACTTTGCATACCTTTACCAAATTCTTAACGAATTGTGTAACTGCTTGGCCCAGAATCATGCGGCCTATAGATTTAAGAAGAATCTGTTAAGAGGAATAGTGAAATGCGTGTGGCCAAAGCTATTGAAGAATATGAAAAGACAAGAAACTGACTCAAACAATGCTGTGTGGATCTGGATCAGCAGCAAATACTGGAGGGACTGTTGCACCAACTGCTTGGATGTTCTATAAGAACATTTACAGAACGGCAAAACCTCACTCTTTACGGGACGGAAGGTGTAAGTCGGACTAAACGTTTGGTTTCGAAAGATGGAGCAGGTGTTTGAGATTTACAAATTGTGTGCTGAAGATGACAAAGGAAGTTGCTATGTGCAACGTTCGAGGGTCGTGCACTCTGACTAGTGGAACGAAAATGTATTCAAACGTTGGGACTTGCTAAAGCAAAACCATACCCCTGGAGCAACGTCAAAAGCTATGAAGACTACTGAATACGCCCAGCAACTGAATCCAAAGGATGGAGCAACAGCTTTGGACTTTGACATTGAAAGGAGATGATACATCGAGGCATACAACAATCGCTTCCACGAACATGGTTTTGATGTGTCCTGAGATTGGTGTCACTAAAAGAAAAATATTGAAAAGTACATTCGGGATTCCCCGAGGGCAAATCAAAGGAAATGTACTATTCCGTCAAAGCCTCGACTTTGCATGATGCAATCAACATGGGCTCTCGAACTGATTGACCAAGGGGTTCAGGCTAAGCATTAAGGATCAGTGATAGCAATAAAGGAATGGGAAGACTCAACAAGGGAAACAACCATGCACCAGCGCAAAACCCGAAGACAAGAAGCGCTAAGGTTTAATGTTGCAGCCCCAGCTAAGATAGATGGCTGACGCTGGGAACTTACCATGGTAACAAATAAGGTGCAAAAAAAAAAAGGCCCATCATCAGCCGGTCCGTTCCCCTAGGGTTTGGTAAATGTCACAAAGCCTTTGGTCACCAGGAAGTGGGATTGTCAACAAGGATGTCCTGTAACAAAAAAAAGAGACAATATCCACAGAAGTACATGCTTTGGTTGTGGGAAATCATGGGCACAAACAGAAGTGAGTTGCCCGGAGTTATAGGAACCGAAACTAAGGAAAACCAAGTTAAAGGTACTGAAGCACGTGGAATGGTGCATGCCTTAGTAGGAGGAGAAACCAATCAAAACCTTAACAACATGGAGGATGATATCAATGCTTAGACTTTATCCCTTTAGGAACTTTCGCTTAAATTTCTATTGTACTTTCGCTTAAATTTCTTTTGTACTTTTGCTTAAATTTCTGTTGTACTGAATGATTTCAAGTATCTATCAAATTAACATATTATGAAAACGTCAATTCTACTTTAACTCTCTATAAATTTTTATACAAATCACTCCCACAATTAGTCATAAAATGTAATCATCGCGAGAAACGAAACTGACAATAATAATCACTAAGTAAACTCTTACAACACCATACTATATAAAGTTGACATCATTTTATACAAAAATCCTATGTCCAAAAGTCAAGACGCATCCCTAGTCACCCTAGGACGATCGACTAACAAGTTTACTCGCCATTAAGGAATATACCAATTCATCATTTTTGACGAATACGTAATACCATAGAGCTTGGTAGTTACGACACCACCATAGGTATAAAGTCGTTATCACTCTAAGAAAGATGTTATAACTGACGCGTTAAGTAAAAAAAGGCCCGCTAGAAGTCTAGCTTTGGTCGCGACAATAAATATTAAACCAACATCACAAATCCTGAACACTCAAGTTAGAGCACACAAAAGGGGAATGCAAATGAGTTACCAAGCGTGGTAACAAAATATTCGAATGACATAAAATAAAAATAACAAATAGAATTGTTGCCACAACATCCGTTTATTATCTTAGAAATAAGATTACATAAGGACATAAAAAAAATACAAGCTTTATTACAACCCTACCCTAGCAATAATATCTATTTCTTCCAAAGGAGATCCATGCCGATTGCAAGAACGATGAAGGGCACAAGAATTGCTAAAATAAAGGCCAAATACTAAAATCCTTCTTCGTATGAGAAGTAGGCAAGATAAATGTCGAGTGCTATCGCGGTCGCCATCGCCAAGAGCGTGATGATGTGCAACATTTTTGAGGATTGGATAAGAGAAAATGTAAGTGAAAGATTAAGTGTTGTATGGAGAAATGGTGGATAAAAATTTGGTATTTAAAGAGAGAAAGTAGCCGTTGGGGCTACTGTTCATATCCGTTGGAGTTACTGTTCATATAAAAATATATTTTTTACCCACACCTCTTCACAAAGACCGCACCATCGTCAAGTGCCGCGTCTTAAGCCTTGAGGACAAGGCTCATTTAACGGAGGGAGTCTTTAACACCCCGTGTTTTAGGGTCATTTACGTCATCAATTAATTCACAAGTTATTTTTAGTATTGTACGCGTTTGCTTTTAAATC